>DWNE01003945.1:0-15887 GCA_018249875.1 Cecropterus toxeus
TCCACAGTAGTATGTTTAGTATTATTTAGTATTATCATAAATTATAAGTTGTAAAGTAACAGTTGTAGTAGAAATAATTTTTATTTTATTTATTTTATTATATAAATTAAAATTAAGGCACATTTTTTTATAAGACTAAGTCAGTGGTCATCAGTAGAAACATTTGTAAAAACTTCATATAGAACAGGGATTCATATGATTTAGGTCTGAGATTCAACCACAGATATGTTGCTGCTCCTGATGAAGATGGTCGGCTATGAAAGTGATCCGGCAACCACACCCTTCCTCCGAAACGCAAAAACTGCTTTACATTAGAAATACGTATTCATTTATATCAATATGTAGACGCTGAAATTAGAGTCCAATACGAGGCATAAATCAAAGTTCATAAACAATTAAAATCGACAACCCATCTTAATATCTCGGCTGAAGCAGACCCATGCAGCGGAATCATTAATTCCTTCGTAATTTAATTTTAAAATCCTCGAGCGTCCATGTTTTTCCCGATGGGTCCTTTTTAATTCAACATTCTCCGATTCGTCCCGACTAATGACCAACGCCGAGCGTTATATAGCTAGGGAATATACAACCATGCAGAGATATGGAATATTGAGTATTTATGCCTACATTCAGGATTTTATCTATAAAAAAATAAAGGTTGAATCGTCATATTATTAAATGCTTAATGAAAAAATGATTATCAAATGAATAAGTATGCAAGGATTTTTTTGCAATGTAGTAGGTTTGCTACTAAATGGTTACTGCCGCTCATGGACATCTGTAAGCAACTTCCTATAGAACAGAGGTTCTATTTGAAGTCGACCACAGATGCGTTGCTACTCCCTAGGACTTAAATGGTCACCTCATTTATAAGTGAGCCGGCAACCACACCTTCCACCGAAACGCAAGAACTGAAGAATAGGTGTAGTGGTGGTACTTCCCGGTTGAACTACCACCTGGTGAATTTTAAGATTTTAGCTATAATAAGTTATTATAGCGACTGCGTTCAACTTTAGCGCGGTATTAACTTTACCATGTGTTAATCTATCAGTGTTCTAAATTTCATCAAATTCCAACGAGCATTTTTTTGCATGAAAGACAACCATACATAAATGACATTCTATGTATGGTTGTCTTTTCTCTCATCTATTTCTCCGTTTCATCTACATTTACTCTTGTCTTACTCACTTTCGCCATTATAATACAACATTACTACATCTGTATTCAAAATAAACTTTTGTGTCATACAACTTAAATAAGATTACCACAACACGTTTACTTTGCTGTATGCTGTGTTGTGTGTATTTACAACATGCGTAGGTATGAACACTGCAAATAATAATGATGACAAAATACTTAACCCTCTGCACATACATACTCGTGTGATACGGGATTCACATGTACAAAACACCTATGAATAAGCTTGATTTACGAGGTTATAAATTGCACAGCGGAGTTTGAACCGAATGGTTCTCGGCCGTATTTCACGGTAATGTCCCCATGTTTAGGCTTTCAATGTTGACTTAGACCAGCATTGGTCTGCTATCCAAATTTTAGTTCTATTGTCACTAATAATAAATCAATAAGAAAATATTCATTCCAAATAAACAATGCAATGTTGGTATATTATAAAGTATATGTCTGTAATGTTAATTTTTCTAGTGATATTATTACTTACGTAACAAATAATATATGACGTAATAATAAAGACAAATATAACAGCAAATTAAAACAAAAAAATAAGAAAATAAAAAATAAAAGATAGACGAAAATGTTAGAATCCGCGGCAATGAAATGTATTAAAAATGGTTGTCAATAACAAAACTCCACAAACACGAAGGTAGTTGATAAAATAAAACGTTTACAAGCCGACGCGTCTGAACAGCATTCATAACCAAATGCGGGTAGTTTACACTGAAACCGAATGTACCTGCGAGTGTTGCAATATCCGCCCCTAGCTCATATCCGCTGCTTGCTTCACGTCTTTAGTGTGTGCGATAAGCCATAAGAGTAAGCAGTTTTGTTTATTTTTAACATGAAATTTGATGGTGCAGCAATATTTTTTTTATTATATTTACGCTGAATATAAAAAAAAAAATCTGAAGCATAATGTATTCAATGCACGTACCTAATTTGCGATACAGATTCACACGAATACGAATCAGATTCGAAATGACTATGCAATATGCGAAATAGTGAACTGTTAAATTTATTGTTAGTAATTTAGTTTCAAATCACTATATGTTTCCAAATAAAATAAAATACCACATAGAACTATGTCACTTCTGTGTTGAATCCTATAAATATTTATTCGAAAGGAAAAACACGTGTTTTTGTGATTTGTGCACAAAAAGTACTTGGTATATTCAATTTTAGAGAATAAGTGATCAGAATATGTCAATTGTGAAGTAAACTTAGATATTTGTTTAAAATATTTATCAAATCGAGACGCTTATCACTTGGACTCCAGTTCCACAGTCGCAAAGGCAGATACCGTAGCTACCGATATTAAGCCAGGTAGGCACTCAATGTATTCCCCGACGCAACCCGATCGAGACGAAAGGATTTGAGATCTCGTGGATAATGATATTTCAGATACAGTTATCGTTAGTTATCGAATGAGATCGTTGTAAAAATTCGTGGTTGCACCGCAGCGGTACCACTGTGGTAGTACCATACTTTTTTTAGGCATATTCCGTTATATTCTAGATCTTAAAGGTGATAGTAGTCCAATGAAACGTTACAGTTTGGGCTGCAAAAGTCAACGCGCTATTTTACTATATGAATTTCAAGGGGGTAAGTATCGGTAGCGAAGCGTGGGTAGGGCGGAGGCATTTTGAGGGGCGGCATAAAACATTTGGCAACCTTTTTTTTTTGGTTGTCAAGTTGGATATTGTCGTTTTTTTTTTTTTGGTTGTCAAGTTTTTGTTGAAATTTTGTCGCCCTTTTGTCGACTAAAATTTGTGAATGAGTGGGTGGCGAGTTCAACTTCCGCCCCAGGCGACATAGGCCCACGCTACGCCACTGGTAAGTATAAATCTTAAAACAGGCTTATGGGGACTCAACCCTTGTCCTGTGACCGTCACCTTGAAAAAGGGGTGTAAACCGTTTTCACTTCTTTGTAGCAAACTATTCATCGTACAAAAAAATTGTAAAAACATTCAATTTATATTTTGTTTCAAATTTAGATACGCTTTCTACACTAATAGCCCCCACTAGGATTTTCTCCTGTGTCGTGGGTGCCATGGACACACAAACACCCAGACCCAGAACAGAAATCTAAACTCATCATTCATATTTCTCTCTGGCCGGAAATCGAAACCGGGTCCCACTGCGCGTCAGACCGGTATGGTGACCGCTCGGCCACGCGGGTCGTCAAATAGATATATTATTGTTTCCAAAATTTGATATTTATACTCAAAACTGTCAATAATTTAATTGGAGATTATTAATATTTTCAAATATAAAATTTGTGTGCAATGAATAGATTGCAAGACAGACAGGCGTACAAATGATTTCCACCCCTTTTAAAAGATGGCGGCCACAAGACAAGGAGTGTAATCCCACAAACTTCCACCTTTCACGCCAAAATCAACTCTCATATTTTTTCCCAAATGCATCAAAACAAGAATAATTTCTGTAACTCAAAATTACTTAAAATATAACACTCACAGGTGATAGTTTAATAAAAATATTGAGAGCCACTCGCCTCAGAGCTCTTCGTTACGCACATCTACATAAAAATGCAGTTTTATTTGTAGTAAATTGTATTATAATTACAACGTACGTGATAAGACTCCATAATACCATGCATTGCACGCTTTATATTGCTTTATTCGAAACGGAGAATTCCGACAATAAATCGGATGTATCGGAAAATTTGGTTCTTTCGCTTCATTAACAAATATATCCAATGCCTCTAGGGTTTCCTGCCCAAATTATTTCTCAACGTTAAGGCGTGTATGTCGCTGTATCGAATGCGTTACGATAATTATATCATTGCAAAAAGTCGCGTGTATGGCTATATGTTTATGGTAAAAGAAAAGTTAGTTACCTCTTCTTATTCCGTAATTCGTTAAGCCGTTAATGAACCGTATTATTTACTGTAAACATTATAATGTTCATCAAAGTATATTTATACAGGTAGAACAAATACGATTGAACTGAGGAAGGTACCACCGTCATACCTCTTTTTACAGTGAAGCAGTTCTTGCGTTTCGCTGGAAAGGTGTGGTTACCGGCCTGCTTTAATAAGAACCATGTTACTCTTCGGGAGTAGCAACGTATGTTTGATCAATTTCAGATAGAACCCCTATACCAATACCAGCTTGTTCTGCAAGCAACCTTAGGTAAGACTCCAATCTTATTTGGAATTACAGATTTGAAAGGGAAGAGACCGCTTACCATGTGGTAAACAGCTAGCTATTTTTCTACCTCGATTTTATGATGAAAATCTTTCGGTAACTAAAGTGACGAATGAGTTATTTACCAAACTAATACACACATCACGTAAGCGACAATGTATCACGCTTGCCCCACTGATATGAACCGACCATACCCCAATATTTTATTCGCCAAATATCCACGGCCATTACGCGCGGACATTTTAATTTCGCGAAAAAAAGAGTCGGAGCGATTAATTACTGTTTTATTGCGAAGAGCACGATGACTGCGGTGAAATTAAATTCGGTTCAGTAGCAAATAATTATTGCTTTTTTCCCTCTTAATTTCGCTTTAAACGACCCTCATTTGCATTGGTAACGAGCTCTGCTTGTGACAATAATCATGCCCTCATATTTTTCTTGGGGGATAAACAAAAACTCGTAATATTGAAGCACTGACTGTCGCCCACGTATTTTGAAGTAAAACTTCTTTATCGACGTATGATGATGTTTTCCGTCACATTTTTCTATAACGCGTCACATTTTTCTGTTATTCTGTTACGCGTCACATTTTTATTTATACCATAGATACCAATGTCACGTGGTTCACGCTGACAAAGTCATCATGGTTGATGATTCATTATTTTAACTTGCTCTTTACCTTGTCGCTAATCAATGTTGATCACTTGAACACCACTTGACAGGAATAGACAAAACGTACCTTTAATTTAATAAATGTTTAGTATTATTGTTTTCAAAAGGGTCGTACTTAGTAATCAAGCATAGGATCTTTTGTAAAAAAAAAATAAGAATAGTAAACAAGCTTAAAGTTGGAGTCTTCCTGAAGTAAGTAACTGATTTGTTGCCACCCAGGATAACGTAGTCACGTCTCATTTAGGTGTAAGCCTAGCCACATCCTTCAAAGCAAAATACAATAGCGTCTTACACTACTATTGTAAGCCACATAAAATTAAGTTCTTATTGAAACTTTATAACTTATTTCTTTAATTGTTTTATCTAAATACCTACTTTTAATACTTCTCAGTTCTCAACAGAATTATTTTCAGAAATGGAAATTCTGTAACAAAATTATTAGAGAGTTTACGTGTTTCTATACAATATGCGTAATATACCTTTATCAAAATAAACATAAAGTGGGAATATAAAAGCGGTATGAAATAAACAACATACATTATTAACCCTATCAAAAAGAGCTACGCATGAGAAAATTGGTTTCTTAACATCTTCTCAAAGAGAATTTTCAGCTAGCTTCAGATATTTACTAAGCAACGTTTTTGCGGTCGCTCATAAATATATAACACTTTCACAGCCCGTTTTCTGTGTAATATAAAAGGAAAGAGTATAAATACGTTTTAATTTTATGAATTCATGATATATAAGACAGACTTTATGGTCTGATCGTGGTACCACAGCCTTAAAGGTGGTAGAACTCTTTGTGGTTCGACCTAATAACGAGGCAATACCTAATCCTAATCCGAGGCATTCCAACTTAGTCCTCAGGGTAGCAATGCATGTGGCAAACTTCAGACAGGACTCTGATCTTATCTGAAGTTGATTACAGATATGAACTGCATTCTCGGTTGTTACTTACATATTGTAAAAAAAAACACGTACGATAACTGTTTAATAGGTACCCAAGGTCTTTATTTTGACGTCAGCCGGTGATTTGGTGTTTTAGGCCATATTTTACCTCGCTGGCCATTTGCAAGTTGGGACCTTTGAGAAGTATTTGGGGTCCTTTCAGGTATAGGTTTCTGAATGACCTTTCCTTCATGGTGAAGCTGTGATTATTGATTTCTTATATGTGTATCAATTAAGAAAAATAAATTTAAATATAAGTCACAACAAAACATATTATGTTTTAGGATATAAATAGGTATAAGGCTTATTTTATGAATATAACTCTTTATACCTTTAATCGGTGTATAAAGAGTTATATTCATAAAATAATTTTTACACCAAAAATCTTAGCTCAAATTTTACCAGAAAACTTTAAGAAAACCTAACTACGTCTTCTGCCAACAGTTTTTCTCTACAAAATGTTTTACGCTTCAAAATGAAAATGTTTGCAGATACTTAAGTAGTAATTACAAGTGCAGGTCACCAGTTAAATATAATGACCGGGCAAGTTAAAAATTCTACCACTCGTCCGCATTTAAAAGCGAAACATTTTAATACCTTTAATTCAGTTTCGGTTGAAAAAAACTGTCGCGCTATGGAGTTACAAAAAGATAATAAACAAGTCTTGGTCTTAATTAAAAGAGGGAGGGTGAGCAGAGTAATTATGGATACCGAAATGCAAGCTTACAAAAATGCCTGTACATTTGCGGGAAATGCCGACGTGTTCGTAGCTCGGGAACGGCTAAACACAGCCCTCAAAACAATGCTTTTATAGTAATTAACGAACTTCCCGCGGGTCTGCGTGCACGGCCGTGCACGTTTGGTGTACTGGCTCTAGATATTTTCAGGCGGACATTTATAATTTAAAGTTTCAGCTGTAAAGCCCTGGTGGTTAACCCTTTCTATTTCACCACACCTATTTCTTACACTGCGAATCAGATCAGTATGGAAACCGCTCCACCACACGGCTCGTCACAGTGTTACCCATTTCCAGGATTTTATCCTTTAATCACCTCCTACGATATACTCGGGTAAACGGTGGTACTATTCAACACCGACACCACACAACACAAAAACATACGATCGCATTGCCTAACACGCAGAGGGTCCTGAGTTCGATCCCCGGCCAGACAGAAAGGTGAATGATGAATTTAGATTTCTGTTCGGGGTCTGGGTGTTTGTATATTCGTCTTTGTGTGTACATGGCACCCACGATATAGGAGAAAATCTTACTGTGGGGCTATGAGTGTAGAAAGTCTTATAAAAAGAAAGTGTGTCATTAAATGAACGGCCCGTTACTTAATCCCATCAGAACGGCAGACTTCGTAAATTTTGAGATGACATATACGTTACTTATTAAAAAGAAAAAGTATAAGATGCCCGTGGGATAATTTGGCTTTTGATTTAAAATAGTACGGCATGATTTTTTGCACAGTATTCGCATAAGGGTCAGAAAATTACATAGACTACTTTTTATACCGAAACAATGTATATCAAGTATAAAATAAGTATGAAATTGGATTGTGGAGTCGTTGCTTGAATCGAAAAACGTTCAATTATATGTACGTCACATTACATTTCTTTTAAACGCGGGTGAAACCGCGGGTTCAGCTAGTAAAATAATAATATTCATAAATATTTAAATATTAACCTTCGGCCTTTAAACACGAAAAAACATAAGTAACATAAAAAAAAACATAACAAAATGAACTGGAAGACAAATACAATTAAATACTGTTTACGAAACAAATGTCAAAATAAAATAAATACCTACCATTCTATTGGAACAGAAATGTGACTGCCGACAATAATCTGTGACTTTCATTTCCGAAAATTAAAAAGACGGAATGTTCGGAATTCAATTTATTGGAAATTGTCGTTGGACTTTATTCCAACGTTAAAGCAAATATTTATTCTGTTTATATTAGACGATTTGCATTTTTGTAGGAGTACAATTTTACGAAGAATTCAAATTTTATGCAAAACGTATCTTCGTCTAAAGTATACATACATATATTATTTAAAAATGTCTTGTCTTTTTGTCTTTATATAGTTACAGTTACAGTATTACCTCGTTTCGGCTTAAAAAAAATAATCTTTATAAATTTAAGACGTGTGAAAGAACAGCCATTCTACTATATTACAAAACATATTCTAGTGCAATTACGTTGAAATCTTTTAATAAGACGTGTCATATCAGTTTGCAATCTTAAATAAAATATTACTATTATTTAGTTACTTTGCGGTTTAATTTGTTTTTAACCGACTTCTTAAACATTAATTTCTCTGATTAATCTGAAGATCTCTTCATACTTCTTCTTGCATTGATAATATTAAATGATTATTAAAAAATAAAGTTTATTGTTGTGTTGGTAACTACCGATATAGATAATAATATTATAAAACGAAATACATAAGTTATTTATTTAATACGTATTAAATTAACATGTGACTTACATTATACACTGTAAATACAAGGTGTATTTTACAATTTTATCTTATTTTACTTAAAATTAAATAATTTAAGTACATTGGATGATACAATTACATAGTTTCTTATTTCCTGAAACAAAGAACCTCTTCTATGTTATATAAACTTACTGTATGGGATCATCCTATAAAAATACGTTTTTCTACGAATTCGTAGATAATCGATGAAATAATTTCATACATTCAGAGAATAATTGTTATGAGGTTTAACTAAAAGGTGGTTTCATGGAACTCATTCATTTTAAATAAAATGCTTTTAACTGTTGAAAGCTTTAATTCTGTTCGATTTAATTTCAAATCCATTTAACGTTAAAATTCCATATTTCATAAAGCATCCTCCATACATTACTAATTGCAGATTGATAGACATTACTGCAAGTACTTACCGTAACTGCAATTACAATATAAGTAAGCAAAGAAGATACATACATACAAATTTATTTTGTTTCTTCAAACTTCAATTACCAATATATCTTGATACTCTTGCGGTAAACTTGACACCTTGCATTACGACGCTCTTATGAAAAACCTTGCATACAATATATTTTTTTATTTAAACCTACGCTAATAATGACAAGAATGTACCTAGGAATGTACGTACCTTCGAATTGATGAGAAATACTGACGAAGAAAAGACTGCGCGTCTTCGAAAACTTCCTCCGCGCTTCGTGGCGTGTTCCCGCGATTGGGAATATCCATTAAACTGGATTGGCATATCCTTTCCGTGCATTTTGTGTTCTGTAAGAGAAAAATTTAATTGCTTAGTGTACACTTTTATATTTGTAATATTCTATGAAAACACTAGTTGTAATTATTTGTCATTAAAAGTCAAAGGTTTGTAAAATATATATGTATGTTAGCGTTTTTGCAAAACATTCTATTTTTGTGTTATTTAAGTGGTTATATACCATCCTACCATAATAGTATAATTTATTCTAAAATAAAATTAAGTCCAACACCAAGAAAATTGTTATTTGCAAATCAATTAGCGCCAATGCAAAAGAACCGAGAAAAAAGATTCACTTTCAGTTGTTTCATTAGATTCCCAACAGTTTCAAGTCATTAGTTTCCTAATCAGAGTTCCGTCCCGTCCCAGGGTACTGAGAGTTGAAGCGGACGACAGGTATTTGCGACACAAATCTGGCCCCTGGAGGCATTGTTAAAAGTAGTGCATTGTACAATTTAAATTGGCATTAAATTTATTATTTATGACGAGCAATATTACATTATCAAAATTTTAAGTTTTTCCCTTATGTTTAAAATTTATCTCTAAAGTGATGTTCCAAGAAATAGGGATATATTTATTTTAAAATATTAGCTACATGTCAAAGAAAGTAATTAAATTTTATTTTTATTGTCCAAATCAACTTCGCAGTAGTTAGAAGTTCTAAGTCATCTGTTTGTTAATAAGAGGTTCGCTGCGTACTCCCCAGAGTACTGAGCTGAGATGTCTGACTCAAGCTATTGTAACACAAATCAGTTCTCCAGGGAACTGATTTGTGTTCTTAGAAGTTCTAAGAACTATTTCGTTGTCTAATTGGAACGGACTATAAGTAAATAAACGCGTTGTTAGATAAACATATTTTTTATGTATTAAGAATACGAAAGAACCTATAAAGTTACACCTTATTTATAGCTTGTTCGCAGACTTCTTGTTGGATTATTTAAATTTAATTTTAAAAATAAGTATTACAGATGCCTAGTATATAGTATTAAATTATAACAATATAATTCAAATTCCAACGAATGAGATTAAATTTTAAGGAATGCGAGAAATGCACTTCAAGACAAATGTTTTGCAGGAAGTGAATAGCTACGCGCCAGAATATCTAGCGAAATTGCGAATTCGCGGTCAGTTGGGAATTCAAAATCCTGTTGGCTCGTAGCTTCGAAGAAACCTGTTTCAAGTTTATACAAATAAAGTTATTCTCATCGCCCGTTAATATATGTTTGTTGCAGGAAAAACATAACTGTAAGATGTATAAATTAGATGTATATATCTTATTATGTAAGGAAGAAATAAAACAACTTCCTACTTAGCGCGGCAGGAATACAATACAAAAATACAAGCAAGGATACACCAAAATATGAAAATTATGGACAGTTAAATATTATAATGTAATGTGTCATATTATTTTACAAACGCAACACAAAAACATTTCGTTACGTTTCACACCCAGAAAAAAAATTCGTAGATACAGTGACGCAAATACCTATATTCTGTCTTATGTAGGGACTGACGCTGACCTACGGTACGGCAGAGTAAAATTATTTATCGTTACAGTCATAATACGAACGTGTTAATGAAACATCGTGTTCATTATATTTTTCCTCGTACTGAACCCAACGTAACTTCTGTGAATGAGATAATTAGCCCTATCATGTTGCTACGGAAGAGTTAACACAATAGTTAGCAGAAAATGCATGTCATTTCCAACGTTACCATTAAAAATAGTTTAAGTGCTGTTCGTACAAATTGCCCTGCATCGTTTAACTACATGGATATAGCCACCTATATAATATTATATTCGTCAATCGATCCGTTAGTGTAATAGTCTGTTAGTATATATTTTATAAATTCATATAAGAGTTAAGTTTTATTTTAGGATAGCAATTTAAATAATTAATATTTGTTTTCAATTATAGACTCATTTCAGTAATAGTTCCAGGTAATTTATTTCAATTATATCATTACTTTGAATTGCAATCTTTAAGTGTTAGTAATTTAGTTTCCAAGGCCAACTAGACAAAAATGTTTTTGATATCTTTAATTTGTTAATGGTAAGTACACAGTACTCATATAACAGTACTCGTTTAACAGTATTCGTCTGTATGATGATAATTAAAAATGTTCAATTATATAACCGATATAATTTCAGGGCAAAATCAATATAATGACACACAATAGTTTTTATTATTGTGCACAACCTTTCAAAGTATTTAGAATAATACTAGATAGAATAACGTAAAATCATTCAACAAGATATATGGGCCCTAAAAAAACACCGCTCATACTTAAGTACCGATTTTTTTTTCTAAAAAATGGTCACAATAGCGTTGTTACGCTTGACAACTAAATTTCCCTAAAAGGAGCCTCCGAGTCGAGCCTAATTACCAAATTATACTGGGTATTATCCGAGTGGACAATTCCTGTCGTTATAGCGTATCTGAGCAGGATGATGAGGTAATATAGCTAAGCGACGCAGATCTAGGTATTGGGATAGACAGATCCAGTGACTACCACAGACGATATTAAACGGCCAGAACTGATAAATACAAGTGATATGGTTGGTCGTCATGATAATATGCCCCCAGACACATTGCAGTCACTTAGCAAGAATTGAGAGAGCTTTTCCTGGCAGTTTAAATTCATCCATAGGACAAAGCGGTACATGTACATGAAATAAAATGTTGTTGTAAAAATAATATATTAAAAATTATTTTATTTAAGGCACCATCGCTACGTGTACTTTCGTTAATGTTCACGGAAGGTAGCTTACCATGCTCATTATCTATTTCTATATTATAAAAAATATAAAACTTTCAATGGCTCTACATAATAATAGACAATTTAACTTATAAAATAAATTAATAGGAGTATCATTCTTAATTGTTTCATTTTCGTATTATAGCTAAACGTTCGTAACAATTATGGAAGCAATCATTCATGTAACTATAATTGAAGTAGACACAATCTGAATGTTAATCGGGAGATGCTCTGTTATTAGAATTTTAATTGCGTTGCCTTAAATTAACTAGTTTATAGTCGGTTGACAAGGGCTGACAACTATAATAACAGTTACAAGGCTACTGAATGTAACAAGTTTCTTGCACTTTTATTGTATACTGCTTTACCCGACTGCGCCAGTAGGGCGGTAATGTTTTCGTGCGTATGTATGTTTATTGACATGCACCTATGTCTGTTTCTTTGGTACGCGCTACAGCGCAATCGGCTTGACATATCATTCGAATCGTCTCAATTTGCAAAATGGCATAGGCTTTGATTTTTAAAAAATGACGCCTATAAATAGACGAAAAAAAGCGGCGGGGGATTTTTTTTACTATAACGATAATATTTGTATCAAATGAAAGCTAGTAAATAGACCAATCCGAAAAAATATATATACTAATATTTTTATTTGACTATTTTAAAGAAACTCATATAAGCGTTAAATTAAATATATCATTATAAACAAAAAAATCGTTTTAATCAGGCGGATTTTTTGCTGTAATGTTTTTGAAAATGTTACTAGTTCAGAAGTAGGAAACGAGCATGCAGTCCACCGGTAAGTGGTTTCTCCCGCCCATGGACATCTGTAAGCTATTTCATATAGTACAGAGGTTCTTCTTAAAGTCGATCACATATACATATGTTGCTACTCCTGAAGACTAAGATGGTCGCCTTATATATGAGTGACCCGGCAGTCACACTACATCGCTACAAGCTGGGAATAGGTGTGCTATTACGTAGCTAGTAGCTTTTTTTCTCCAGGGGGAACCTTCAAAAGGTACCCGACGCCGTGGGAGCAACGCCGAGTTATGTGGGGTTTTTACCTCCCTAAAACACGTTGGCCTTTCTCAGAGTTGTGTGGAGGACTCCGGGAATTCCAACGGAACGCAACCCTCCAAACGCGAACCCCTTTTCTAGCTTTATACCCTAGCCCTATTCTGGTCCCGGTACTAATACCTACTTTAATACAGCAAACGTTACTGCTCAGAAAATATTAATAGCTTACCATGAAATCAATAATGGCAAGAACGTTAATTACAAGTATGAACGTTATCGGGAAGGATAGGTAAGATTGATTGCGGTTTTCGTTATTATAATTATAAGAAACCGGAGTGCATACAACTTGAGGTGGTATATAAATATGCTCACCACCGTTTCATTTAAAATTAGGTATGTCCGGCAGTGTCATATACGTTTGCAAAAAAGTAACATAACTTTAAATTTTAATAATGAAATATAAAGTTCATGCATTTTTGCGAAAAAAATCCTCAATGTTGCAAAATATGGGCTACAAATATATTTTCATTGATCAGCATCTTGCGGTTTTAAACTCATAGTCAATTAGACACGTAAAATTGTAAAAATCATAGAAATGTTTACTAATTCTTATTCCTCGAATCGAACTTTTGAATGTAGCTATTAATGCCACCATACCTGTTATGTTTCCTAACGAATTCTATGACAAATACTAATTAAGAACTTTCAATAATCGAATATGATAGATATCATGTAGTTAATGACAATTGGTAAATAATAAATTAACAGGAAGTGTGAACGATATAGCTCCGCAATTGTTTTAATTATGGTACGAGACCTTGTAAGTTATTTACCTTACGAACTTATGCTGAATTAACCTTCATTGTCATCTAGTTATTCCATATCAAAATAAAAACTAATGTATGTGTGTTATTATATTATTTTGCCCTGAAATTATATCGGTTATATAATTGAACATTTTAAATTATCATCATACAGACGAGTGCTGATATAGATACTTAATATTAACAAATTAAAGATCTCAAAAACGGTTTTGCCTACTTGGTCTTGCAAACTAAATTATTAACACTTAAAGATTGTAATTCAAAGTAATGATATAATTCAAGGAAAGTAAATTTTACTAATATTATAAAGGCAAAAGCTTATTAGAATGTAAGTGTATTTGTTACTTTTTTTACGCAAAATCTAGTGGTCAGATTTCGCTGAAATTTGGCACGTAAATAGTTCATGACAGATATTAACATTACCGTGGTAGACATGAACGAAGCGAAGAAAGCCGTGGTAATAACCTAGTATTACGAATAAACTAGTAGTATCCTAGACGACGCCATACCGGTTTGACACGCAGTGGGTTCCGGGTTCAATCCCCGGTCGGACAGGCAT
Organism: Cecropterus toxeus; assembly: GCA_018249875.1. Lineage (NCBI taxonomy): Eukaryota > Metazoa > Arthropoda > Insecta > Lepidoptera > Hesperiidae > Cecropterus > Cecropterus toxeus. Next base: position 14,404 of record DWNE01003945.1, read on the forward strand.
CTGAATGAAGAATTTAGATTTCGGTTCTGGGTCTGAGTATTTGTGTATACGTCTTTGTGCGTGTCCATGGCACTCACTACACAGGAAAAAATCCTAGTATGAGGCTGTGAGTACTTTTAGAAAGCGTTATTTATTTATTTTTTATTAGTATGTTATAATTTTCAGACATCGAAACTTTATCTAAGCTAAAAGTCTATCCAACTTACATGTAAATAGGCAATTCCTATATACCAGGTCTATTACAAAACGCTAAATAGTTTGTAGCAAAGATTTGCACAGCCTCATCAGCTGAGCTATTGAACCGCAAAGTTGCTTTGACTGTGAACAAGTAATTATCTGGTCTGTATGGAACATATTTAACACATGAATAAAATATAACAGCTTTCTAATCGGGCAGGATCATTATAGCATAATTACTCACTAAATTACAAGGAGGAAACGTACATTTAATCCATCATTTTATACTATGGAAGAGGCAAAAAGCCGTGTGTTCCACCTGATAATAAGTCAATACTGCCCTGAAGGATAACTGTGATCAACTGCAGATATATTATTTTCTTTCCTAATTTTTTATCTAAAATCAACCACAGTTGAACACTGTTCTTTACGCAGAAATAAGTTAGGCTTGAGTAAAGCCGGAGTCGAATCATTAAGGATATGGTTATATGGCCAATTCCTCTCATATTATATATTATATTATCTATATTATGAAACTTTACTTGAATATAACCATAAATCTATTAATATTCGTGAAAACTCACACAAAATGCTTCATAAAAGTTATCTGCGTTACCACAGCAATCAAACCAGAACACACGATGCTACATTTGTATTGTAGAAATGGATATTTTTTTAGAAAACAGTACAATATTCATTGCATTTGTATTTCAATATATGCTTGATTGATACTTTTTATTGTATGCCGGTAATGTAATTTCGGTGCTTTAAAATTCATCCCGTAGTACAAGTATATAAAATGTCCATCCGAAAAGTTCTCCTTGTTTTTCTTTTAATACTTTCCGTAATACCGTAGCACTTTTATTGGCTTTTTTATTTCCAGTACTCTCTGGAGATCTACATAAGTTGTATACACAAAGCTGGGGGGATTATCTGACCGAGTGTTATTTTAAAAGTTGTTCTGTTTTTATGACATTGGATAAACCATTGCATCCTATTACTCGCTTAAATTTGATTAAATACATGTAATAAATATAATACAAAGACCTATGCATAAAAAGTAAATAATTAAAAAGAAATAGTTATTTGTAATTCTGATTGTTTTTACTCAACAGCATCTGAAGGAAGGTAATATTTTTCGAACGTATGTATGTATGTTTGTTTGTATGTATGTACATTGCTGTCTTAGTTTGCAGAGTGACATAGACTATACATATACCTTTTAAAGATATGCGCCTGGAAATAGAAGTAAAAGAGGGGAGGTACATTTTTTTTACTATTACAACAATAAGAGTATCAAATGAAGG
>DWNE01003946.1:0-15887 GCA_018249875.1 Cecropterus toxeus
TAATTATGGTTTATTTATTTTTTTATTTGCGGGCCATCCACAAATTACGTTACACAATATGGAGGGGGTCAATAAAGTGTGACATGGTGTGATAAGGTGGTAGGAAGGTTAATTAATAATGATGCAAGCATCGCCACGCCAACAATCTGGTTTACCTGCGCCTTATAATTTTTAACCTCCAAAAATTCCCCCCCCCCCCCCCTCCTTTGACCCTGATTGCAGCCGCCATTTTAAAAAAATGTATGGGCTATTTCACTCTGCAAACTGATACGATTTTAACTAGTAACATCGTTAAAAACATTAATAAAACGAACCCGACTGCTTAAAACGAAATTTTGTTCATTAAGATATATGCTTAATTCAACGCTTGTATGTTTGTTTTTATCAAAATAGTCAAGTAAAAGTATTACAATATATATAATTTTAGATTGGTCTATTTACTAGCTTTCGTTTGATACCCATATTGTCGTAATAGTACAACAAATCATCCCTCCCTCCTCCTCCCTCCTTTTTTCTCTATTTTCAGGCGTCATTTTTTTTAATTACATAGCCTATGCCATTTTGTAACCTGACATGATTCTAACGATATATCTAACTTCACCATCCATTTCTTTGGCACGCTCTACAGTCCGCCGTTCGGATTGTAGCGCGTGCTAAAGAAATGGACATACACACAAACATACATACATATATACGCTAGAAAAACATTATCCTCCTTTTAACGCAGTCGAGTAAAAACCAAGAGAGGTCGATGTCCGACAAAGGACCTTGACGGGCTGATGTATGTATGTGAATCAAACAGGTAAATCACGGTAGTTAAAGTATTTATAATTATAACCGAACCCGCGACTTCGTTATAATTGCACATTATATAATCTATATATATAAAAGGCAATTCCAACTCACTGACTTATATATCAATGCACGACCGAAACTACTGTACCTAGAACCCTAAAATTTGGTACAGGGATTCCTTTCATAGTGTAAGTGAGCGATAAGAAAGGAATTTTAGAAATTCAACCCCTGAGGGAGTTAAATGAAGGTTAAAAGATTGTATGGAAGTCCGCTAATTTTGTAGCAAGCTCTATGAAACTTAGTGTCTGGCATTATGGGTAGAAATAATGAATATTTCACCATTTTTTGAAAATCAACCCTTAAGAATATAAAATAGGGGTAGAACGTTTATAAGCATATTTACATCATTTTTTTATTACGCAACGAAGTGGGCACGGGTCTGCTAGTATACTATAATACTTTAACTATTTGGACAAAAACTACAAAGCCCTAAATTAAATGTATCATAATAACGTTTAGGTAGTCGGGGTTTTTAGTTTTAATGTTTTAATAATATTACTAGTTCTGAAATGATGTACGTATAAAAAAATATTATCTCTGCTCTCCGGTGAAGGAAAATATCCTAAGGAAACCTACTCACCTGAGAGTTCGCACTTGGCCAGCGCGGTGGACTATGGCCTAAAAATCTCATTCTCATTCTGAGATAAGACGTGCCCAGCAGTGGGAGAGTAATGGGTTGACGACGTGCAAATATATAAAAAATACTTCTAAAAACACAACGAAGCCTATAACCTACTCAAACTTCAACCATAAAAATTGAACATCTTTCCTGACCCTGCCACTTATGTAGGTGCTAGGCTTGCTCGTTTGCTACATAAATCTGATAAAAAAACTATACATTTATATTATTTTCTAATGAGTGGCAGCCCTAAGCAATTTTTTCATGCACTTAATTGTCAATGGATTTTGCACTCGCATCGATTCATTGTTGGTACAATAATTACAATATTATTTGGAGTTTAATATAACTTATATCAACTAATAAGTACTAACTTATAGTACAAGTAGACGTGACCGATGTGACGAGCCGCGTGGCGGGGCGGTCATCATACCGGTCTGACACGCAATGGGTCCCGGGGTCGATCCCCGGCCAAAAAGCAATGTGAATGATGAGTTTAGATTTCTGTTCTGGGTCTGTTGTTTTTGTATTGTATTTGTCTTTGTGTGTCCATGGCACCCACGACACAGGAGAAAATCCTAGTGTGAGGCTATGAGTGTAGAAAGCGTGTGTATAAAAATTGACATATGAACAATATTTAAAGCATGCGAGAATTTTATATTAGTATTTAAATGTGGCACGAGATACTTATTATTATTTTTTTACTTTTTATACACATGTCAAAACAAAACGAAAAGACTCATCGCAACAAAGTATAAAAATCACGCTATAATCATCTTATAACCAGTAATGAAAAAGAAAAATACTTTGATATTTTCCCCGAATCTCTCAAACTAGATAATAACAATAATCACAACGAAGATCGGCATGATAGAAACAGCCATGGCGAGGCGACATTTTTTCAACAAATTACACGCGCGCCAAATCATTACACACCCAAACAGAGTCAAAGAGGCAAACCGAAACACTCCTGAAACTTCCGAAGGCTTTCCGACCGCTAGAGAGGGATGGAACACCAACACGTTACTACTGGAACTCGATTTCGTTTTTTAAATTACATCATGCATATTAGATTCGCAGAATAAATGACTATTTTTTTTTGGTTCGTCAAGTAAATAAATAAATAGTTATAATTACATATTTTTAAAAATATTACCTATTTTGTACGTTAAATATAGATGTTTCAGAATGAAAAATAACAAGGTTTAAATTATTATACTTTTAACCGTTATAATATTAGCTTTTCAAAAGTTTTTAATAAGCCGAAATATAAGTCCATAGAAATATAGATATACCACCAATAGACCGTAAACATCTATCGGAGATACTTGGATTACAACCCAAAAATGTTATTCTCCCTATACCAATACCTTTTAGAATTAAAAAACGGTAACGTAAGCACTTTAACGGCAAGCAGCAAAATTTGTGTGATTTGTGTCATATTCACGGGGTTTGTCTTGTAATCGATTCTTATCGAGCTATGATGGTAGGGGTGAAAGTGGTGTGAGGAAGGAGGCAGGGTGTTACAGCCAAGGGTGGGTGTGGGGACGAGAAAGTTATTAATTCTGGAAGCGAGAGGCGCCACAGCCTACGGTCTCGACTGCAACTGAGTGGAGGCTTACCTTAGATTCGCTTAATGTTCTTCTGATATCATTATTGCGATACCGCAGATTTTCCTTAAATTTGTCTTGATTTTATACTTAAATTGGAAAAGTAATTTTGAAGGCGTAGCTGGTGTTTGAAGTACCTAGTTAGTTGCGACCATTAAGCTTTTTTTTAGATTTTTTAGGGTTCCGCAAACCGCAAACGAACTTACAAACACTATACAACTTATGTTGGTAGTTAGTAAACTGTTTAACTTTATTAATTATTTTTAAAACGAAGCTATATTTTTCCTTCAAGATTTGTGAATGATAATGCTACGGAAACCTTCGCTTGCGAGTCCAACTTTCGTTTGGCCAATTTTCTTATATTTATTATTAATAAAAACTCCTTTATGTTCATAGAAGTAAATAGTAGGTATATATTTTCTAATTCACTTTCGGATATATTGTTGTGGTAACTTGTAGCGATCATATTTTTTATAAGTAAATAAGAAAATACAACAAAAGTACTAAGTAGGTTTCTAATACATTCTTGAATTATATTAGTTTCAATAGGTGCCTTACACTAATGAAATTTTGAACGAAATATCATTTATCCATGTCTTTAATTAAGGCAAATGTAAAAAGTTATTTACAATACTCAAGTGCCTAATAGTATTCAACCTTTATTCGACCGAAGTATTGACCATCGCTAAACCTAAAGGGTTATTACACCTTAAGGGTGATATATACTGATATTAAAATCCCGTCCATGCGCACGCTTCATACGAAAACACGTGTACAATAGACTTAGTTTCAATGTTTGCAATTTTGATTAAATGGAAGCACTTTTCTTTGGAATATCATAATCATCATTATCATAAAGTAGCAACATGTATAAGACCTGTTTAGTGTAACTAAACTCGAGATAAGTTTCTTTACAACTTTAATTTTTTTAGTAACTTATTGCTACTGAGATGGACTAATATTATTGCAGTGAATATAGCATATTCTTAAAAAAATGAAGACGCGATTGCAAACAAATAAATAACTGAAAAGGTAAAATAAGTGCTTCAAATACTAATTAAAATGAATATATTAAAATAGAAATTAAATGTACATAAGATGCAGCTACAGGAGATTGACGTAGTTTTGGTAGATTTTTCTGCAATGATTTTTATTAGACTTCCCGAAAGATGTTATAAAATCGTCATTTTTATTTTCATTGTGTATATATATAAAAAAAAAATCCCGACCACCATGTCTATCACTCTCAGAATGTACTTACTAATCAGTATTATAATAGGCATTATTGTTTCCAATATCTCAATCGGCAATTCATAACTGTCTCGTATCTGTCAGTACACCTAATACGCTTTGTGCTCAAGCCTTAGCAGGTAAACCCGTCTGTTAATGCATTCGTTATGAACCAGGGTGGATATTGATTACCTGCACTGCTTGATCGTAATATCGCAATACATCGAACACTGCATAGTTGCAGATTGCAGAGTTAGCGAACATAATCGACATGAACTTCAAGGGTCATAGTGCATCCTGCCTGTGCTGCTAATAGTTCTGAAATGTAGACAAACTTTAAGCGTACTCAAACTTATGAAGGTATGATAGAAGGTTTAGTTATTAAATTGAAACTGATGGTTTCAATACTTGTTTTAAATATATTTTAAGTCTAAAATATCTTTTAAGGCCTTTAAAAATACCTTTTCTCCAGCACTGGATCTTCAATTACTTTTAGGCGCAAAACAAAAACTTAAAAATGCCGCCCCTGCCCACTTTGATTTCTTTTTACCATAATTTCAGCAATCAAACATCCAATAATTGGTAATCATTAAAACGTATACGTGTGAAGAGTTCTACTCCCCACTGAGTAGCCGTCTCACTGGTCAAAATTAAATAAATCAATGATGAGTTGCGCATTCGTTAGCAAGGTTTGAAATTGCCGCCCTCTTAACTTGCCGCCCGGGGCATAGGCCCCGTCTTGCCCCCCCTCCTAGATCCCCTCAATAGTACCACCACTTGGAAAAGCTGTTTGAATGACAAATTCACTATTTTAGTGAAGTGTGATTTGGATAATTATCAATTATATTTTTCATGCAGCATGCAGCTCGCTTATCGTTTAATAGTCATTGTCGTCCATGTCTGTAACCGAACTGAAATAACTAAGAGATTTCATTAAAGGTGATACACATACAAAAAACGTCTTTATTTGCCCTATATTTATAACGCAACTGGTAGTAAACGCTTGAAATATTAAGATATATATTGGCTTTCAAAAGAAATAATTAAATTAAATTAAATTGAATTAAATATTTAAGGGGGGTTCCTATACTACAAACGGAGGTAATCCTTCGTGCGTAAGTCCGATTCGCATGGTTTTTTACTAACATTTTACGTTGTAGATATAAGTCAATCCATTGAGTAAATTTTAACCTAGAATTTGTAGTCGAGACACGGTAAAGTATGATATTCCCCGAATACGATATTAAGTTGGAATTACATTTTGATTAGTGGAGTCCGACCTCGGGAGCAAGCGCATAGTTGTACGTATATCGATCTTGCTATGAATATTTGAAGCCGGCCCGTCCTTGCAAGTTGCTATAGAGTTACGAATGCCCCGAATGGTCAAATGTAATTGAAGTTACATAAATCGACGCACACATCTAAAAAAGTAACTGGCGTTTGAATATTTGTTTTATACAATAATAGAATAACCAATAAAATCATAAAATTAATGAATGAATAATAAATGATGTCTTTCTTTAGGGTTCCTTATCCAAAAGGTAATAACAGGACCCTATTACTAAGACTCCTCATCCGTCCGTCTGTCTGCTATCAGGTATAACTCATGAACCGTAATAGCTAGGAAGTTGATATTCACAGATGATTATTCTGTTTTAAAAATTTAATGTGGGCTCTCATACAACACAAATGACTTTTTGTTCGTAGTAATAACGGCTACATGTAGACAATTTAAATATTTACAGAATACTTAGTTTTTTATATATTCACTTTGAAAAGAAATAATATAATTAAATTAAATTTAACAGTTAAGAGGGGGCTCCTATAAAACTAACGATAACTTTTTTGGCGATTTTATAGATAATGGTACAGAACTTTTCCTGCACGAATCTGACTCACACTGGCCGATTTTCTTATTTCGGATCCATAACTTTATTTGCACTTAAGTGATACTCGAATAGTTAAAGAAAATATTTTTTTGTTTTTGTAGAAGGAAAAAAAATATTTTTATAGTACAAGTGTGATCATTCCTCTCTAAATAAACACCAGGTGGGTTCATCTTAGGATTATGTTGCATTGTCTTTCATTGATATCACTGTCTTATTTATGTGACGCCGATTCTTGAGGATATAACTCTATAATTCAGAGTTTATACTGCATTAACAATAAACGCGATGTAATTTAGTGACATAACTTGACTTTGCTCGTCTATCTGATAAGTTTTTCTTATGTTGTAGTAACGTTTTAGTATACATGTAGGTTGCAAACGAGCATACGTTCAAACTAACGGCAAGCAGTTACAGCATACAAAATCAACTTTTAAAGCACGTTGTTTCGAGGACTAAGTTGGAACGCCTTATGCTGTCGCAGGTCAGCGTTTTGTACTTATTTAATGCTACAGAAAATAGTGGGATCCTGGTGCCGTCTCAATTGTGAAGAAGCAAAAGGGGTTCTAACAAATTTTATTAAACACTTATAATGTATTATTTACACTTAATATAAATTATTATGCAAAACAGCAGTGAGCTATACAATTTTAACATATAAATGAATATAAATTTAACATGAATCATTACAAAAAAACATCAATCCGGTACACAGAATTTTTATGCCACATACGCGAGTACGACGTTAGCCTATAAACTATAACACATGTGAGCAAAGCCGAACCCGGTTCCGCCCTAGGACCCGGCCCGCGGAACATTTTTAAAATAGTACGTGCAATAAAGTTTTCAAAACATAGCGACAAGATCTAAAATAAGACGTAAAAAGAAGTAGGAGTTAAAACAGGAATACATTGCCCGTTTTTTCTTGACCTATTTTCTCGGCGGAAAAATTACATAATATATATGGAAGAATTTTTTTATCGCCCTTCTTCATTTTATATGACGAAAATTTTTACAAAACGTTGCCCATACCTAGTCTATACTATATTATCTAATATTTGCACCCGCGACAGTGTATGCATGAAATATAATATTTATTATCCATTCATCTATTCCTCAAACCTTTAAAGTCCACTGCTGCAGAGATCTGATTGGTTTTGTTAATAGTATTATGTATTACATAGCGGTGTAGACTATTCCCATTCAAACTGGTAACTCAAAAATTAACAATATATTGTCCATAACAGCTTTTACATGACACTCAATATGCATTTATCAAACACGCCCGTGCACATATGCGCCATCTTCAATAATAATTGACATCTACGCAGTAACAACGGTCCATCCATACGCGAGGTAATTGGATTGCCGGGACTGTATTTAGGTCATCTGCATTGACCTTTTGAGCATCCATCTGGCCTCAGCGGCCGAAAACTGAAAACGCCTTTATTTACTAAAAAATAATACTATCATTAAGTAACCGTGTTTTACATAAAATGTCATTCATTTATTATTGTTTACTGATGACCGCGATACTTAGAGAGAGATTAAGACTATTGGACTATTGGACCACTATGAACATTGTAAACAACTCTATGGTATGTCTATTTTACACTTTGTTATCGTTTGCTCTTAAATGTGTTATCATGTGTTACATATAGTTATACAAACATGTTTGGATATCGGATGACAAGTAAAAGTATTATAATATATATTTTTACATTGGTCTATTTACTAACTTTCATTTGATACCCATATTGTCGTAATAGTTTAAAAAATCGTACCTACCTCCTACCCTTTTTCCTCTATTTCCGGGCGCCATTTTTTTTATTATATAGCCTATGTCACTATGCAAACTGAGACGATTCTAATGATATGTCATACGTCCGTCAAGCCGTCAAGCCGTGTGGGCTGTAGCGCGTGCCAAAGAAATGGACATACATACAAATAAACATACATACGCTCAAAAAACATTACCCTTCTCCTGACGCAGTCGGGTAAAAAGTACGTAAAACATATCGAACTTTCATTTGTAGAACATGGTACAACAAATTTTATTTACGACAGTTACAAATACAGTTAGATAGAAAGTGTCTTGCGCAGTAATCTATGCATTAGTAGAGCATAGAGACGCATAAGTGGATCGGAGGAAATCAAAGTATAACGGTGTGTGGAATATATCGGTAATTGATATTTACGTAATGAACTTAGCAAACGTGCAATCATTTTAAGTGGTCATTGGTCATATGGTAAGGAAGGTGATTTAGTCTCCAGGGCTGGCAACACTTTGGTGGTCAGCCTCAGGAGTAGGATGTTATTTGAAGTTGATAACACATGTACATGGATGGCAGTGACCACCAGTGTTCCCAACGTGTAGCCAGTCAATTATCATATAACAGCCGTAAAATTATTGTATTATGCATCAAAATTATCGTACAAGTGCAATAACAACACTACATCGGTCCTACCATTTTTTTTTCGGTTTTTGCTTCGTCAAAATACAATAGTCCGTCTATCATTACCGTCTTCTCATTTGGTGATCGAAAAAGAACAACTCGAAATGTTTCACAACCAAAAAGCGAGTCTTCTTAAAATATTTGGCGACCAAAAAAAATATCATCTCTGAACAAGTATATCATGAGCAACTCAAAACGTTATATCAGAATAGAACCGTCTTCTCAAAATAATTTACACCCATAACAATGTTAAATTATCGTACGATTATAGTGTACAATCGTACATCGCGCTATGAAATTATCGTACATGTACGATAATTATCGTACGGTTCCGAATACTGGTGGCCACTTATCATTAGGTGGACTGCATGTTCGTTTGTTACTTCCTAATTGTAAAGCTGTTGAAGAAAGTTCTCTGTTAAAAAGTAGGGGCGTGCATCATCTGTGCCCAACGTCACCTAAAACTCTAACCCTAAAATGGGTTGATTATACACATCCATTGGATTTCCACCTTTGTTCGATTTCCAAAGGCATGCGACAGAAGATCAATGAAATAGGACAATAAGACTATTTATAATATTTAAAAAAAAGTATCCTCATTTTTTATTTTTCTTTGTATAAAAATATCTAGATATAACTAGGTATTATTGTATTCTTCGATTACTAATGATCAACTTATTGTATTTTCTTTACTGTACTTTCATTAAAATAGATAAATTTGAAAATCACTCAGCCGACTCTCAGACTATAAGTAACAACGCAACATGCAGACGTAATAATTCAATACATAAACGGTCATATACATCTAGACATTCGTGAGACTAAAGTGCACGCGTGCCTATAGGCTAACGATATATGCACAGTAATTGGATTGAATTGAATTGGTACGATGCTCTGGAGTTTATTTAGGTCATAGTAGTCGGTGCCTCGTTGCCAGTGACGTTTAACCTATGGTTCTGTATTTTTAATAAAAGTTCTATAGACTTTTTATTGGGTATCGAAACTGGCTATCCCGTTTGATTTGTGTCATCCAATGCTTTTTCATTTGGCAGGGTTTGATGGAATTGCAGACTGACGGTTTCAATGTGTTTTCTATGTACATACGAAGTTTGTTATTTTCGTTACATACTCATTTTGTATTCATGGTTATTATTTATGAGTCATTGAAAATTCGTACCTATTTTCTATTAAGATTATAAACCTATTTGGGCATGTTTAATCAACCCCAGACAGAATTGAGTCCTTCATTAAGTTGGCTATAAATGAACTGCTACTTTTAAGGACAAAGGAACGACTGGTACAACTATTTTTTCTGTAAATCTTCAAAAGAACACTTTCTACAAGGCAAAAAAAAAAAACACTGACTCCAGTCCGAGTACAGCCTGGGTCTAATTTTCAGAACATGTAAGTTGTGGTTGCCTATAATTGGAAAGGCACCAAGTTTTCCTTTTCCTTTGCTGTATAATTTTAAGAGTGCTGTGTACTTTCCGTTGGCGATCTGTAAAACCAATTAATAAATAAACATTTGTTATAAATACTTTTCTTGAAATATTTCGTTTCCCTAAGTGTTACTCTCGGTATCGTAGTTACTTCTGACAAACCGGAGTACCAGAAGTTAATTTCCAGGTCACGTATTGGGGTCGGAGAGCGATTCCGCCATTATTATTGCGAGTGGCCTTATATACTTAACTATTTACGAGAACACCAATTAACTGCTGTGTTTGAAGACAAAGGAGCGCATATGCAATTATAGCGTGAAATTAATTAATGTAAGCTTATTAATAATACCTTAATCATTGAAGCAAAGTCCGCTCCAACAGTTCGCCAACTGTGAGGACTTTACGCCCCTCAGTGGGATTGTTCCTAAAAGTAGATTTATTACTAGACTGAGGCTGAAAGAGAGTAATGTTTTTCAAGCAAATGTATGTATGAAAGTACATATGTTTGTATGTATGTACCTATGTCCTGTTCCTTTAGTACGCGCTACAGCCAAAACGGCTTGACGGATTGCGAGTCTTTATTGTTTTAATATTTTTAACAATATTACCAGTTTTAAAATATGGAAGCAAATGAGCGCATAGTCCATCTGATGATAGGTGGCTACTGTCACATCTGGACTTTTGTGATAAAACCTGGATAAGATCAGTTTTACCGCTATCCCTCAGGACTATTCTCAAGTAAGACACCTCGGATAAGTATGCCCTCCTTACCACACTCTTTTGCCCTGAAGCGCATAACACTGCTATTATTAGGTAGAGCTAGTTATGCGGTGTTGCCTTCAGAGCAGCCCCGGATTTCAATTATATTTAGGCGGGGCAAAAACTTAAAAATGCCACCCTTGCCCACTTTAATTTATTTTTATTAACTTAATCATTTCGGCCATCATATGTTCAATATTTAATGGTCCACTTCCTACTGACTAGGTGTCCGAATTGTTAAAGTTAAATAAATAATGTGTGATGATGAGTTACACATTTATATGCAAGACTTGAATTTGCCGCCCTCTGCATTTGCCGCCCGGGACCGGCCGGGCTTGCTCCATCCCCCCCAGGGCTGCTTCGGAGTCAAACCACAAAGGGTTCTACCCACCATTAAACCTGATTGATATAATAAACGTTAAATGGGCAAATATTCCCAGTTTTTCATTAAATCAATTAACGTGTTATATCACAAAACGTTTTCTATACAAGGGAGGAGAGGGTGGGAGTCACGTAATAACCTGGCAAATTGTCAGGTGTTTCTTCGTAACAATATAAACAAGAGGCCATGCGAAGTTGCGTTCAACTGTTTCGTAACAAAGAAGTTCGGGGGTCGCTGATTACATGCTTTCTGTTTGTTTGTGCTTATAAATGGAAACTTTTTGTTTGTGGTTTGGTAGTGTGTTAGTCACGGGTTTCTGAAGAGTTTAGATCATAGCCTTTCTGCTCTAAGATTTGTAGACTGTACGCTTTTGAACTTTAGAGTAGTACTTTTGATACATCATGGGGAAAACTGTAAATATCGAGTTTTTCAAGATAGAAGTTTCATTTAGTGATACAGGAGATGTCTCTCCTCTTTTTCTCCTTCTTATTTATAGAAGGAGACCACATCACACACACATAAACACACACACACACACACATACACAAATGGATGATAGAAAAGTTCATTGCATGAAGTAAACATGCATTATTCCTGTAAGGGGGTTAAATTGGGGATTTAACCCCATACTAATACATCATAATATTGTAGTTGCGCATATGAAGTCGCGGGCAAAACACTAGTGCCTAGTAATATCTTTTTCTTTTAGTGCTATTTTAAATTCATACGAATCTACTAATTTAATATATTATAACTTTTCGAAACCCCACGACTTTAATAGTGTTTGAATAATTAATTGCAATTTATTCAATATGAATACAGATACTAATGATTCAGATTGTGCTGCAACAATCTTGAGGTAGAAGGATTAAATAAAAAAATAAAAATATATCTTTTACACTTGTACATTACATTACAATGTTTTCGTTTACATTGTATTTTTGTATATAGATGTTAAGGATCCGGGAGATAATCGATATCCTTGAGAATTGCCCGGGTAAAGAAGGAACATAACAGATAAATGTTACTATATCATTAACGAATATCTCAATGACAATATTGCATATAACACGGCTATCTGATTTGCTATAATCAAATATAATGTGATAATAGATATGCTTTAATTCATGAATTGATAGTGAAATTTGGGATAATAATAATAATGTAATAGTTATATAAAATTATTGTACTTGTACATATAAGGACCTCGACATTTGTACGCCAATCATTAGGCAACTAGTACCTAATATAGAATAGGTACATAGGCATTGTCGAGTCCATGGGCGGCAGTGGCCACTTACCACCAGGTGGACTGCATGCTCGTTTGCTACTATTATATTTTTATGGATTGAAGTAGCAAACGAGCATGCAGTCCATTTGATGGTAAGTGCCAGTTACCACCCATGAACATCTGCAACTTCATATAGAACAGGAGTTCTATCTGTAGTTAATCACGGATGCGTTGCTAATTTGGACGACTCAGATGTTCATCTCATATGCAAGTGAGCTGGCATCACCCTTGCAGCGAAACACAAAAAATGCTAGAAATAGGTGAGGCGGTGGTCGAACTAAACTGGATCTACCAGGCATATTATTAGTAATAAGTTACTATAGATGAATATTACGTGGGCATCGTTATTCGTGTTAATCGTGTAATCACTGAGGTACTCCATTTCCGAATTTCAATAAACGTGATAAATACCCCATATGTGATAGGCACGGTTATTACTGCAGTGCAGGGGTTCCCAAAGTGTGCACCGAGGCGCCCTGGTGCGCCGTAGAAGGTCAGGAGAAATTAAGACAATTATTATATTAAGACTCAGGGTGCCCCCCTGAGTCTTAATATAATAATTGTCTTAAATATAATAATGAACCAAGTTTTATATTAAGGTTGTTTTAAGTTTTGTATCTATTTGTTATTTTTTTTGTGTCGTACTATTTGTTTTGTTTTTTTAGGTACCTATTTCTGTCAACTGTATCTATATCAACTATAGGATAGGGCGCCGTGAAAAATACTAATTTTGTAAGTGCGCTCGCGGCTTTAAAATATTGGGAACCCCTGCTGTAGTGCGTTTGTGATGGCCGATGGAAGTGTTATTGAGGTCGGCTTATCGCTTAGTTTGATAACGTGTACTACGAAATATTGATCTTTACCGAGTAGCTTAATTAATATACATTCATATAATTTTACTGTATGAATTTCAGGTCGCTGGTTATGCTCGTCAAAAAAAATTGAATCCTCGCGTAAATATCAGACTAAAGTAGCAAACGAGCATGCAGTGTACCTGAGATCAGTGATAACTACGGCCCTTGGACATTCGTAAGCAACTCCATATAGAACAGATGCTCTATCTGAAGTCAACTACAGATACCTTGCTACTCCTGAGGACTAAGATGGTCGCCTCATATATAACTGGGCCGTCAACCACAGCCTTCCACCAAAACGCAAGAACTACTGCACGCCAGAAATAGGTGCGGCGGTGGGACTTCCCCGGGTGGACTACATTGGTTCTACCACCACGTAACTAGACTAATATTAAAAAAAACCTCCCTATTCAGTGCACAATTGGCACACAACTTGGCGACCGGTCAGCCTATGGCACCTCCACTTCACCAGTAAGATCCCGTGACCACCACAACTATAAGGTAGGCCAAAACTACAATATTAAGTAGAATCAAATGATTTTACGAAGAATAATTTTCAAGGATGGTTTATAATGAAAATTTGATATACCTCTTCTTATAAATCCGAGAGTTCTCAAAAATGTTTATACGTCTGTGTCTACCTTGGTTCCAAGACTTCCAAACAAGTAGGACCCTCACCGCGTAACTTTCAATGTTAATTGTAAAATAAAAGCAATGTCGCAGGTGTTTTCAGTTTCAATTGCTACCATCGAAATAGCCCCGTTATGGCGGCTCGTAAATTGCCTGCGTCTACGACACCGTGGCCGCTGTAGCGTGGCCGCGCTTGAAATATTAATTTATTTGAAAGCTTCACTATAAAATCCGACTAATCTGCTGAAACGAGCCTAAAGAGAGTGTTTTCGTTTATTTATCCTGTTTTTTACGTTCCAACACATGATATTTAAAAGCTGGAATTCATGGATCACTGCGCTTTAAGCACAGTTTAAATTTAAATCAGTAAATGTATCAAAAATTCATGTGAGATATACAAATATGATTATACAAGTCTGTGTTATGACTTATACAAGCTTGTGTTCTCCATTGTACAGAAGTGGTAAGCAGGAATAAAACAATTGCTTTTACTTTTCTGTGTAGCATAATATGCAAGATCGTTACCGAAATTACATATGTAGATTCGGCGGGAAGATTTGTGTCGTAGTATCATATCAAGTTGCGGTCCTATGATGCTCTTTTCGACCCGATGTATAGAATAATCGTCGAAAATAAAAAAGAAACAAAGTAAGTACCAATAAAATGAACCGTGACTCAATTTAAATATATACATTAAATTATGTTAAATTATGAAAAAAATTAAAGGATTGTAATTATAAAGTTATCTTCTATTTAAGGATTTTGCTACTGATACTACGTCACAACCCAACCAATGTACTAAAAGTGAAGAATAAAATAAAATATATTTACAAAGTTGATCTTTTTTTTTATAATAAATCGGTTATGTACAATAAAATTTATTACATCAAACGATTAACATTCTCACAGAAAAGTGTAAGGTCACATTCAGTCAATAATCTTGTAGACATTACGTTAGAACGTCTGCAGGTCGTCTAAGGGTCGTAAGGTATGCACTAATAACTGTTTACTGCCAATAAATAAATCTCAGTCCAAAATTATAAATTCAGAGATTGATTATATGTAATTCGTTTATCGCGAACGTTAAATTAGAATATTTCAAAGAAATCTATGAATTTGAGTATTATGTGTCTTCTTTTCTTAACTTATTTTTAGGGTTCCGCGCCCAAAGTGTTATAACGGAATAATAGATATGTACTTCAATT
Source organism: Cecropterus toxeus (assembly GCA_018249875.1). Taxonomy (NCBI): domain Eukaryota; kingdom Metazoa; phylum Arthropoda; class Insecta; order Lepidoptera; family Hesperiidae; genus Cecropterus; species Cecropterus toxeus. The sequence continues at coordinate 15,217 of DWNE01003946.1, forward strand.
TTTCAAAGATTAAGTATTACTGATTTTTTTATTTGTTCAAAGAGTTAGTACTACGGCCGTTACAACAACAAATATTAAAATTATTAAAAAAGTTTAAAGAAATAAACTGAGCCTACATACATAAAACTGATATTAATGGGAATTTTCTGTTCACTAGCTTTAACTTTAAATATTTATAAATACATACACTTAAATAGCTGCTATAATGACAAATTCTAAGAATTTAAATAAAGTGGAAAATTTGGAGGCGCGGAACCCTCCGTGTGTGGATTCGACATACACTTTGCCAATTATTTCTTTTTCTGTTTTAATACCATTATTTTAACATTCTTACTATTGATTAATGCTCAAGTAACTGATGATCAATTAACATCTAACTCGTTACAGCTTACAGTTGAATTTAATAATTACCAGATTGCGACAGAAGTAATGTTTTTCGGGCGTATGTATGTTTATATGTATGTATGCATGTATATACGTATGTTTGTTTGTATGTATGTCCATTTCTTTGGCATGCGCTACACACCATACGGCTGAACGGATTGTGACGTATAACATATCATTAGAATCGTCTCCATTTGCAGAGTGTAATAGGCTATATCATTTTAAAAAATGGCGCCTGGAAATGGAGGAAAAGGGGGGGAGTTATTTTTTTTTACTATTACAACAAG
>DWNE01003947.1:0-15884 GCA_018249875.1 Cecropterus toxeus
GCGGCGGTGGCGACGAGCGGCACGTGCGCGCGCCGCGGCCGCGCGCCGCCTGGCCGCCGCCCGGCTCGCCGCGCGCGCTCGACACCGCCTCGCACGCCGCGCTGCGTCTCGCCGAACGTCACGCGCCGGTCTCGGCGGCCCAGGCGCACGGTAAAACATCACTTTACGATTCCCCGGAGTCGACGACCGATCTCGTCCGATACTTTTCATCTCCGGTTTTCAATGTGACACTCGGTTTCGACGTTTTCGAGCGCGTAGCGATAGAGCGGATACCCCCTACCGATCCTAGTTCAAATATGAGACTGCATTTGTTCAAAGCCGCGATTGAGCGTCGATAACTGCACGCAGCCCGCGGCGGCAGCGCGGCGCGGCGGCTGGTGGTGCGGCTGCCGGGCTCGCGCGCCATGGACGCCGCCAACCGCCACTCCACGAGCCCCGACTGCTCCGACGGCAACGACGCGGCCTCCGCGCCAAGCGAATTCCTGGCGGAGGTATGACTCTTGCCTTCCGCTGTCACATCCTATTATTATTATAGTGTTGTTTATGAGTTTCTAATGTAACATGTTCTGATAACAGTTTTTGTCGGCGATTATGCGTCGTCAATACGCAGAAGCCCTCAAGTATTGCCGCTTGATCCTACAGTACGAGCCGCACAATGCCACAGCGCGTGGCTTTTATCCTCTTTTACAACATAAGCTTCAGAAACACAAATCCTTAAAAGGTTAGGTAACCAATAATTTCTTTTTTATTACTTTATCGATAAGCAATTTGATTTTGTGCCGTTTTGTGCCATTTTATAAAGATAATAATGACTGGATGTTACATTTTCAGACGAAGCTAGTTCGAGTGAGGATACGAGCTTACGTCGAGATCACGTTGCTGAGCCTTGTGTACGTAAACTCAAAAATATAATACTATTAAATGGATGTAAGGCCTTGTAACAAATGGTTGCAAGAAGTTACAACTGAAATCGGCAAAAAGAGGTGGCAGGGCATTCCTTGAACCATTTTTTTACGTCCGGGCGTTTGTAACTATCTATCAGTTGAAATGACCTATTACATTTATTTGTAATATGACTTTTTAACCGATTTCAAAAAAGGACGAGGTTCTCAATTCAAAAGATTTTTTTATGTTTGATACCTCGATACTTTTGTCTGGGAGAACCGATTCTGACATTTCTGACAAACCTATCGATTAGGCATACGGGCTACCTGATTAAAAATACTAGGGTGGGTTGAAAAGTTTCCGGCCTAACCTAGAGATAGCGCTAGCAAGTAAAATTTTTGGCCTGTATTCTGTGGTACTGTTTCTCAATAGCTTGTATATAAATTTTCATGTCAATTGCTTTATTAGTACACGTTTAAGAGCCAATTGAACAAGACCCCTCGATTGCTTACATAAAAATGGAAAAATCAGAGAAGCGCGCAGTCATCAAATACTTCTATTTAGAAGGTCCAACACCATTTAAAATTCAAGAAGAGCTGGATTCCACACTAAAAGACTCTTCGCCTTTATATTCAACAGTTAAATGATAAGTTTCTGAATTTAAGAACGGTCGAACGAGCACTTCCCATGAACCACGTTCAGAATGCTCCGTTGAGGTCACGACTACCAAAATGATTGAAAAACAATATATATAAAATGGTGATGGATTACTGCATATTTAAAGTGAATGAGATAGCAGAGGCTACTAGGACATTAACTGAACGTGTACGCAATATTTCACATAAACATTTGAGCATAGAGAAGCTCTGTGCTAGGCGGGTGCCGCGCTTGCTAACAGTCGACCAAAAATTGATCCGAAAAACTGTTTCAATCGAACATTTGGTGCTCTACAACTCCAGCAAATTTTTGCGTCGATTTATAACTGTGAATGAGACTTGGATTTATCACTAAACTCCGGAAAGTAAACATCAATCGAAATAGTGGATGTCCAATCCATTGTTCCAGGTGAACCAACCCCAAAGAAGGCAGTAACAATTTTATCAGCGAATAAGGTCATGGCGACTGTTTTTTGGGATGTGAAACGAATAATCTTCATTGATTGTTCGGAAAAGGGTAAAACCATCAATAGTCAATACTACACAGAGCTATTGCAACGTTTGAAGGACTTAGTGAAAAATAAACGACCACATTTGGCGAAAGAAAAAATTTTGTTTCATCATGACAATGCACCTGCCCATTCGTCGCTCGTCCCGATGGCTAAAATCAACGAATTAAATTTCAAATTGTTCTCCCAACCACTGTATTCACCAGATTTAGCCCCCAGCGACTATCTGTTTCCTAAACTCAAAAAATGGCTCGGTATTAACAAAATAGAAGCAACAGGGAAGTCATCCATGCTGTAAATGAGTATTTTGTGGGACTTGACAAATCGGACTATAAAAACGGTATCACTGCATTGGCGCATCGTTGTGTAAAATGTATTAGTCTTGGTGGAGATTATGTTGGAAAATAAAGCGAAAAAAAAAATTAAAAATATGTTGATTTTCATTATCAGGCCGGAAACTTTTCATCCCACCCGCGTAGTCACCGTCGTCTATAGACATTTGCAACATCGAAGAATGCATCGCCGGCTTTGAAGGAGGGCTCCTTTTTTTGGCTCCTTTCCCTCTTGAAGAACCCCATGTCATAGCACTATGGGAATACCTCAAGAGGAAGCTCATTCCATATCTTGCGCATTCGTGGCAGGAAGGAACGTGCGAAACTTTTAATTTTTGATTAGTAGCCTTATTACATATCCGTAAGCACCAAATGGCTAACTTCTATGGTTAAGGCTTTGGCTACCCCTGCATCATCAGGATTGAGGAGTTGAAGGTCAAAATTTTCATCATATATTTTTGCTTGGTAACCTTATTACATATCCGTAAGCACCAAATGGCTAACTTCTATGGTTAAGGCTTTGGGTACCCCTGTCGGTCGTATTAGTTCGAAGTCGGTTAAAAAAACTGTATCGTTACAAAATATGACTTATGGCGTTTCGAAACAAACAACATGAACGTGATATTATTTAAAATGGAGAGGAATGGGAAGTCACGTTTTGTTTTAAAGCCATATTTTGTTTTGAATAACATAATTACTTCTCAAGGTCTATCATATGTAAATTGCTTGTAATTTGTCACAGGCGCGTTTTTGTTTCATTTATTTCATACTTATCCGATTGCGTCTTGCGTAAATTAAGATATAAGCTCTCATACCTTTTAAGTTGCACCAAACTGCACACGGTGTAAAAATTTTATAGAAATCGGTATGTTGAAACTGTTGGTCGTCATAGATATAATAGCGTGTATTGCATTTTTAAATCAGTCGCAAATAAACCCTTGTAGACGAAACACTGTTGTGATCATTCAGACCCCAAGTCAAGCCATAGTGAACCTTAACCACATCAAAATATGGTCGAAACGAGCCGGACGTATTTGTGTCACTCATCGCAAAAAATATTCAATAGGCCGACCCAAGCGAACAAAAGAACCGCATTCTTCAAGAGATAAGAAATAATAATTGTGCATTTTTACTAATATTTCCGAGAATCAGGTGCATTACTTGTTTACTATGGCTACTACCACAGAACAAGCGATTAGCGTTTTAGAAAATACAGCGATTTTGTTGAAGAAGGCTCAAATTAATTTAAAGAAATGTCCAAAAGAACGTTTTACCAAAGGCTACATTGAAGCGAGAAAAAAAAACAAATAATGAGTATTGGACAACATTTAAGAAAGCTCATGAAGACTTAGTGAGAAATACTACACGGGAGCAAAAGGGAATATTACCATATTTCGTGAACGAAGAATTTCATTTAACCGAAGATCTTTATATATATCTACAAGCCGAACTTAACGATATGTTAGCGGCAAGAACACAGTCGGTCGAGGTTCGAAATTCCAGTTCATCCTTTGAAGCCATCAACTGCTCTCAAGTCAGACTACCAACGATTCAGCTACCAACTTTTACCGGAAACTATGAAGAATGGCCTACTTACCAAGATATGTTTCTTTCGCTGGTACATCAGAATACATCGCTAAGTCAGGTTCAGAAATTACATTATATAAAAACAACGGTCGCCGGTGAAGCCGCAGCCTTATTGAAACATATACAAGTTACGGAAACAAATTACACTCAATCTTGGGAAACGCTATCGCATCGCTACGGTAACCTACGCCTTATAGTCTTTAATGCCCTTTTAGGAAGATTTTTTATGCAACGTAAGTGCACTACTCAATCCGCAAATCTATTGAAGTCGCTTTTGGACACTACTACTGAATGTCTAAATAGCTTAAAAAACCTAAAAATTTCTACGGATTCTTGGGATCCACTTATAGTATTTCTGGTAGTGCAGAAATTGGACTCAGAGTCCCATCGAGATTGGGAAGAGTACGCCTACAATAGTAGTTCAGACAAATTACCTACGTGGGAAAGTTTACGAAGTTTTTTGGAATCGAAATTTCGTACATTAGAACTCATCACGCCCATGTCTTCAGTTCGAGAAAAGAATACTAAAGAGCGTACATTTCATATGACTACCTCAAATAGGGGCTGTATTAAATGCAAAGAAGATCACACCCTAAGTCATTGTAGCGAGTTTTTGAAAATGTAACCATCGGAACGGGGTCTATATGTAAAGAACAACAATGTGTGCTTTAATTGTTTAACACCTGGACACAATGCGGTGAAATGCCGAATAGTACAATCGTGTCGTGTATGTAATAGGCGCCACCATTCTCTTCTGCATTTACCAAGAAGGGTGAACATTACGGGGCATAAAGAACAGATCAACCGTGAGTGTCCACTGCATCCAATGTAGAAGAAGTGAAAGTAAATACAATGTTGGCGTCACACCACATTAGTGATAATCAAGTTGCATTACTAGCAACTGCATTAGTTATTGCTGAAAGTGAAGAAGGGCACGCCACGATTCTCAAAGCACTTGTAAACAAGGGGTCACAGGCATGTTTTATCAGCGAGAAGGCGGCTCAAATACTTAAGTTGAGAAGATATCCTACTACGAAGATCGTTACCGGAATGGAGTCTATGAGTGTGGCGGTAAAGCAGCAAGTCCATATCCATGTGAAATCACGCTGGAAGTCACATTTAACAGGTCTGAACTTGGCAGACCCAGAATACTGCAAATCTGGAACGATAGATTTATTGCTGGGAGTGAAGGAATATGCTACAATGTTGCAACAAGGGTTAATCAAGGGTCCCCCAGGCTCTCCATGCGCTCAGAATACAAGCCTTGGGTGGATCATTTTTGGAGAAATAAACACGAACTCAGATACTAGTGAGAAGACGTCCATTGTAATGCACCAGCAAATAGAAACAGATATCGACGAAGAAATAAACATGCAGGATTTTTTAAAGAGAATATGGGAAATCGATACAAATTCAAATAGAATATTATCCAAAGACGAGCAACAATGCGAAGAAATTTATGAGAAAACACATACACGAGATAAATCAGGAAGATACATAGTAAAATTACCATTCAAGAATGAAGTTGATAAATTAACTGCAGGCGATACTAAAACAATAGCAATAAATAGATTATTACAGCTTGAAAGAAGATTTAAAAAAAATCCACACCTGAAAAATGAATACATAAATGTTATTAAAGAATATGAGGATTTAAAACATATGGAAGAAATACCTAAAGAAAAAATAAATAAAGAAAAAACAGTGTACTTACCTTACCACGCCGTATGCCGCGAAGACAAGGAGACAACGAAAACACGCGTCGTCTTTGATGCTTCCTGTAAGGGTTCTAACGATGTTTCACTCAATGACGAGTTGTTATTGGGACCTTTATTTCAAAAGGACCTGCGTAGTATATTGATGAGATGGCGAATGCATGCTGTGTGTTTCATAGCAGACATACACAAAATGTATCGTATGATATTAGTGGACAAAGAAGATTGCGATTATCAAAGAATCCTCTGGCGAAGTGATCCATCTCACGAAGTTAAAGAGTACCGACTGCTGACGGTCACCTTTGGTACGGCATCTGCGCCTTACCTAGCCGTACGTACACTTTTGCAACTGGCTAAAGATGAAGAGGATACGTACCCAGAAGCTGCAAAGATCCTCATAGAAGACTTTTACGTAGATGATGTTATGTCTGGTTGTGACCTGCCATGGCCACCTGAAAGCACTATTACGTCTAGGAGGTTTTAAAGAAATGGGCTTCTAACAACGCAGAGTTAATGACATCAATTGAACCCAGTGATAGATCAGCACACACCCAAATTGATCTGAATGTTGATGGAAAGGTTAAAACCTTAGGTGTCGTGTGGGACCTAAAGCATGATCAAATTGGGTACAGCTTGCCCTTATCTCCCTTGCAATGCAGAAATATTACTAAACGATCCATACTTTCCGCACTGCAAAAACTATTCGATCCACTGGGTTGGATAGCACCATGCCTTATATTAACGAAGATACTATTACAAAGGCTATGGCTCGAGCGACTAGCATGGGATGACGAAATAACTTCTCCATTAAGGGAAGAGTGGCTTAGCATTCATGATGACTTGTCAAACGTCAACAACGTAAAGATACACCGTTGGTATGGCATGTCCGCAACTATAGACTCTATTCAACTGCATGGCTTCTGCGACGCCTCTCTCAAAGCTTATGCAGCTGTAGTGTATTGCAGAGTAAGTTCAAACGGCAATGTACGTACCACACTCGTTGCTGCAAAGACCAGGGTGACTCCATTAAAGACAGTCTCGTTGCCAAGGTTAGAGTTGTGTGGGGCTGTTCTCCTCTCACAATTAATGAAACAAGTTAGTTGTCCTTCAGAAAAATGTATGCCTGGACCGATTCAACTATAGTTCTAGCTTGGTTGTCAGGTGAACCCTCCAGATGGAAACCGTTCGTAGCAAACCGCACAGTCGAAATTCTAGGCAATATAGGTGGAAGTCAGTGGCACCATGTGCTGTCTCAAGAGAATCCCGCCGACATTGCATCCAGAGGTATGTTATTGAGAGACCTGGTAAAGACAGACTTGTGGTGGAAGGGACCAGATTGGCTCTGTAAGGGGAAAGTAAAGAAAACAAATTTAAATCAATATGATACAGAATTAGAAAGAAGAATACAGTCACACTTAAATATCGAAGAAAATGATCAACATAATAAAGTAATAAAATTCGAAGAATATTCAAGTTTAACAGAACTACAAAAGACAATAGTATACTGCATACGATTTCTAAAGTACAAAAAAGTAGAAAATAATAAAAATACAAAACAAAAGGCAATTACAACAGAGGAATTAGATAAAGCTTAAAAATATGCATAAGGAAAGCACAAGAGGAAAGTTTTGAAGAAGAATTATTGTCAATTAAGTCATGGAAAGAAGTGAAACAGAATAGTAAATTAAAATCCCTAAATCCTTACCTGGACGAAGATAATATTCTCAAGGTGGGCGGACGGCTTCGCAACGCTAATATGAGCCATGAAAACAAGCATCCTGTTATCCTAGACAGTAAAAATAGATTTACTTACCTTGTCGTCGCTGAAGCTCACTCGAAGACGCTGCACGGAGGTGTAGAACTCATGTTGTGTTACCTAAGGGCTAAATACTGGATAATTAAAGCGAAGTCACTCGTCAAGAAGTATAATCATACATGTTTAATTTGCGCCAAACAAAGTTCTATCAAGAGAACCCAAGTAATGGGTGACTTACCCAAGGTGAGAGTCACACCATCACGACCCTTTAGTAATGCTGGTGTCGATTTTGCTGCCCCAATACACATCCTAACTACTAAAGGAAGAGGTGCAAAGACGCTTAAGGCTTACATAGCCATATTCATATGCATGGCCACAAAGGCTATACACCTCGAGTTGGTAGGCGACCTTAGCTCCGCAGCCTTCATCAGTGCATTTAAAAGATTTTGCGCACGCCGAGGTAGATGTTCACACTTGTGGAGTGACCAAGGCCGTAACTTCGTAGGTGCCAATAAAGACTTAGAAGGAGCTCTGAAAGACGCATGTTTAGATTTCCCCGGCCAAATAGCAGAGTCGCTGGCTTTAGATGGCACCCAATGGCATTTTATTCCTGCCTACAGCCCGAATTTTGGCGGTCTCTGGGAAGCAGGAGTAAAATCTCTAAAAAGGCACCTAAGAAGAATCCTTACGACCAACTTAACTTTTGAAGAATTTAGTACTATTCTATGTCAAATTGAAGCTTGTTTGAATTCCCGGCCTTTGTGTTCAGTAGATGAATGCGATGATATTATGCAACCTTTAACGCCAGGACATTTTCTCATAGGAGAAGCACCAATAATTGTACCAGAACCAAGTTTGCAAAATGTAAAAATTAGTAACTTATCACGCTGGCAGCACGTACAGAAACTACTTAATGATTTTTGGAAGCGGTGGCAAGTAGAATACTTGACAAGATTGCAACAAAGACCAAAGTGGTTAAAACCACAAAAAGAAATGGAAATAGGAGATATAGTCCACATAAAGAACGATCACTTGCCACCAGGGAAGTGGATGCTCGGCAGAATTACAGACAAGCATCCAGGACTTGATGGTTTTACCAGAGTCTACAGCGTTAAAAGTGGAGATACAATTACAAAAAGATCTATAACTAAATTATGTCAGCTTCCCATAAGTCAAAATGATTGTGATTAGTCTCTAAAATCTATACTTCATGTTATAAGTCATATTGTAATATTATTAATGCATGATAGCACGCCCACATTTTAATAGAAGTTAAAATTTTATTAAAGTTGAAGTAATATTGTTCATTCAATAATTTAATAATTGTTTGTTACTTAGTAATTGTTACTGTTTGTAAAGGACGTATGTATATAGTCATTTGGTGGGCGGTATGTTGAAACTGTTGGTCGTCATAGATATAATAGCGTGTATTGCATTTTTAAATCCCTTGTAGACGAAACACTGTTGTGATCATTCAGACCCCAAGTCAAGCCATAGTGAACCTTAACCACATCAACACGGTAGTTTAGGAGATAAGTCCGGACAAACAACGTGACAATCAATTTATATACCTATATTTTTATACATATTAAGAAAAACAAGATTATATATGAAGAAGATACTATACTATGCAGAGTAAAACGCAGACCTTTCCAACTCCATTTGAAGTTAGGCCCAATATGCATAATAACAAGCACAACCTTTGTGTCATATCATCAAGACCAATAACAAAATTAAATGTATTATGTGTCTATTACGACTTCAGGAGGAGACGATGGAGCAGGAGGCTGACGAAACTGGATCTGAATCGTCGCGTTCGTCTGGACGCTCCGAGCGCTCCGGGCGATCGCGGTCGCGGTCGGAGGAAGCGTCGTGCGCGTCGCAGTCTTCACTGGAGCTGGACTCATCCGAAGCAATCGTTCCCTCATCGCCGAGCGTCTCGTTAAGCCGAAGGACCGACCCCACAGATCCTACTGACCGCACCGACCCCACTGATAGTAAAATATCAAACTTTGACACGTTTGGCTTTTTTATAAAATTAAAGCTACAGATAATACAGTTGGGCCTAATTTGGGTAGTCACGGTCGCTCATCGACATTTGCAAACTACAGGTGTCGCCAAGGCGTTAACGGCCTTAAAATGTGACAAGAGCTCCTTATTTTCTGGAAGGCACTTAATTAATCACATTTTGCAAGTTTGTGACAAAAACGACAAATCGAAGAAGACCGCCTCGAGTCTAGTTGGTGTTTCAACGAGTTATACACTGGTACACTAGTGTGTAAGTCCAGTAGTTTCTCACCATTATTAAACGAACAGAGTGAGCTTTTACCCCGTACAGGCTTAAAGTATCTAACCAATCGTATCTTTGGGTCATCGATGATTCGCATAGCGCATTTCTGCAAATCTGTTGTGGCTATATCTCCTTTAAAATTAACCATTCAATCAATAATCGTGAATGTGGTAGGTACGTCCGGCGGGTCCGGCGGGTCGGGCGACTCGGGCGGCTCGGGCGCGTCGGGCGGCTGCTGGGAGAGCAGCGCGTCGCGCTCGGAGCCCGACGACAACGGCAACGCGCCCGCGTCTCGCCTGCTCGCCGCCTGCGCTGCTGACGTCATCGCACCTGGTACGTAATTTCTACGCAATACTCGCTTCGAATGCTAGCAGCCTGATACCCGGGTGAATAATATTGATTTCTGTACAAGATATCGCATTGCGTGATGGTGGTTCAAGACAATAACCTAAATATAACATTCTTGTTTCTAGGTTGTGTAGGGTAGGTATACTTTTGCCTGAAATGGAAAAAAGAGGTCTTAAACGACGACCTTGATTATCTTATACGTAACTAACTTAGAAATAAGTAACAAAATAAGATCGACAAGGATTTTAAAATTCGAGATTTTTGGGGCCCTCATGAGGCTAACCTCGTGAAGTCGAAACTTCCACGCTGTTTTGTTTGCTGTAACGTGTAATAAAATGTGTAAATAACAGTTACGTTAAATTGATCGCAGGCGACCTGGAGAACGACAACGCGGCCGGCGGAGACGAACCTCTGACACCCCTCACTACGCACGTAAAGGTCTGTTATAATACAATATGCTTCGCGAGGCGTCTAATGGCACAATTGCGACGATTGTACAAATTGATTATGTATGTATTTGCCGAGCAATGCCGCACCCGTATCATCAAAATCCGAAACATATGGCAGCAGCCTACCATTTACTAGCAATGTGTCAAATTTATTTAGTAAACAAACAAATTTGGTTTGAGTGCCATTCTAGATATGTAGAATTGCACCGAGTCACAATTTACCATCAAGAAATGTTAACTCATGGTTTGTAGATACTTTCAATAATGCAACAACGGATGAATTCATCCATGCTATGATTATTTTCAATCACGCTTTTAAAGTTTTCTGAACATCTTACACAGCCCCGGATCTTCAATTATTTTTAGGTGGGGCAAAAACTTATAAATGCCGCCCTTGCAAACTTGAATTTATTTTTACCATCATTTCAGCCATCAAATATCCAATAATCGGTGATCATTTAAAACGTACTTATACGTGTCAAGAGTTCTACTTCCTACTGAATACGCGTCCCAATGGTCAAAGTTAAATCTATTATGAGTTGCGCATTCGTTTCCAATTGTCACCGATTTATGTGATAAAATGGGATCATTTGCATGAGTAATGATAATGTGATGTGTGTGCGCAGGGCGAGTCGGCGGCCGCGACGCTGCAGCGGCTGCGCGCGCACTTCGCCTGCTCCACCAAGTGAGGCGCCGCGCCGCCCCCGCCCCGCCCCCGCCCCCGCCCTCGCCCTCGCTGCTGCAGACTTCGTCCTACTATCGTTTTATTCTTTTCACGTAATATATATTGTATCAAAAGCTGTCATGTTATTATGTTATGTTATATTTCTCATATATGGAAGTAACATGAAATTGAAGGGATGCTTACGGTTCTCTCTCCATTCATTAAAGTTACACACGTTTGCGTAAAGAGTATGACACATATGCATTGGGTCGGTGAAAGCACACGGGACCGCATTATGCGGCAACTGACGACTACTGTTAGTTGTAAATTGTTCATCGCATGCATTCCGCAGATGCAATCCATCGCATCAGCTCAAGGGTTGTCGACGTCGTCATCTAATCACCATATGATTAATCTGTACCTATATTCCTGGATGATAGGAAGATACTTAGATATCATAACATTACGCCAAACTGGATTAAAAAAAATGATCTTTCAATGTGAAAATTCCTTACTGGTCGAACCCTTCAATCGGTACCTTGTTTAATAAGTACCGGACAAGGATGTTGGTTTAAAGTCCCGGTCAATACTGATCGAATGAAAAATTCACAAGCTACACCGGGTAACAGACGTACATGGAAACATTTGTTTTATACAAAAAGACTGTGTGTAAAAATTAATTTAATAAATTGTAAGTAGTTTCACCATGCTGCATCGATAACATGTAATAATACCTATCAGTAAATCAATCTTTGAATAGAATCAGAACACAGTTTCAGTTTGTAGTGAAATTTAGGGAAACCTGTTTCACGCACTCCGTCCTTCTACCGTTTCCTAATTACTTACATTTTTTAGTACGCACTTACCTAATAATATTTGAGATATCATAACAAAGCAGAAATACAATATCAATCCTCCTAATCGGATTAACTACTTAACCTATTTTATCATTTCGTATCGTATGTATCGTATAATGTATGGTTTTAAGTAAGTAGGTAAATCTTTGCCAGTGAGATTTTAGTTTTATATACTTTCCTAAACGAATGTGCGTTATTATATGTACGTTATCAAACTTACTATTTTATTTACTATAACAACCATACCTAATGACAAGGAAAATAATAATTGATAGGTAGTCGGTTCTACGTCCCAGACGAAGTAGGTAAATCTGTCTCGTCCCATATGTGTGACTGAGTACGATTCAGCACTCGTACAAAACTGGTGCCGTGAAAGTATGCTACGAACAACGTTCTTTAACATCCACATCCACATAAGGAAAATGTTTACCTATCCGTAGCGTACTCGAGTATAAAAAATATTTTAAAAAATACGCATGTAATATATACGTGCATTATACGTACATGTTGAGTCATGAGTTGACACAGATATACTAACATTGTTATTGAAAATATGCGTTACAGGAATTTAATTTGTACTTGGACGGTTTAGTCTAGTATTTTAAATTATTTATAATGATTAGTATCTTTATCATATCGATTTTATTTATATCAATGTTGCAAATTTTCTATATTCAACAATTCTATCATGCAGGGTTTACATGACCAACAAGTGAGTTTTACATCGAGACAACAATCAGAGTCAAAGAAATCCGAACAGAACGACATATCGAACTTATTTATTTGTAGATGTATCTGAATTCTAAACATAATAATAATAAATTATTGAAATGGGCTGGTAACTCACAGACAAAGTAACCAAATAGTCTTTTTATAAATATAACAAATAGACTGCTAATACAAAACAAATATTCTCTGCTTTTGATACAGCTCTGGGACGAACTTATTAGTCCCTTCCATCTTTTGACCCTTCCCATCATAAACCGTAGGTATATTATGATCGCGATAAATTCACTGACTTATCACAGAAGTAAGATAAAATATTACCTAATAAGAAATATGTTTGGTTACTTCTAATTCAGCGCGTGGCTACGCAATTTAAGGAGTAAGTATTTAATTTATGGATAAAGTTAATCGTGTTTAAGCGGTACCATCCACAGATACGTAAACGTGAAGGGCCTGGGTGTTTGGGCCCGTATTCAAGTAGGTATTGAAGTGTATGTGTCTACACGTTGTTGATAATTTTGTCGTGCCCAATAGGACCAAAGAGCATATCTGTGTGTCACTTGTACTAATCTTGTTGTTATTGTTATCCTTTCCTCGGAGTAGCCCTGGCATGTAGGTGCGAGTTCTATGCCTTGACGTCTAAAATTGTGGATTAATTTCATATTTACAGAACTATGTTGACGTCGGTGTGCGATCGTCGAGTTGGACAGATTTTTGATGGCCAATGAATAATGTTGTGGCATGCAAATGGCAGCAATGCCTAATTTTACTAAAAGTATTGGATACGTAATTTTATCCTTTGTCATCATTGCTCAATACATTTTCTTTGAATGCGCGGACCGTTCGATTCCGTAAACGCGATGGGTAGGCGATATGTCAAGTTAAAAACTATAAATACGTTATTCTGGCAAAAACATATCTGTCCAAATCGATGTTTGAACCACGAATTCTTATACACGAATCAAGCTCATGGGCGTCATCAACCAGGGAGCAGTTAATATAAGGAGCATATCATTTGATTTAGCATTTCTTGGAAGAGGGGAGGGGATAGTTGCTTCCTTCGGCAACGCCAAACTGTAGAAATCAAATGTGTTAGACGTTTTTGAATCTCTGGGGTTAAAAAGGGGAGCTGACTCGTCTTGGTGACGCCCATGATCTGGCGTTCTACTTTAATCAGAAAATAACCTTAGTAAAGTAGCAATGTGGAAGATATTTAATCCGGGGTTTACGCGGACGAGGTCAAAATCTACGTCGGTAGCCTCTATGTTACGCTGATACGTCAATTTCTGCGTCGGTCATCTGTAATTTATCATGGCATAAGTACATGTATCCACATCTTGAATTTAAAATGCCTTTACAATAATTATAATAAAGAAAACCTTAGACTTGGAAAGCATTTTAATAATTAATGAATTGACGCAGACTGCTTCAACATACGATCTAATAAGAAATTGATGAATCGGTGTAATTAATTTCTATGCAATAAGAGTACCTACCTACCTAGGTATACCTAACGAGAATATATCCATAAGAAAGTATGAATTATATTTCATGTTTATGTATCGTATGTGTGCTATGTAATTTGATAACATATAATTGGATTTTAGAGCTGTTGTGCTTTGTAACCGTAGTAATAACTGAATAATAATTAACAGTCAAATGCATTCAAAATGCATCTACTGTAGTGTTGCTACGTTTATGAAGCCCTTTCCATCTTCTCCGATAATCCATCGGCCTACTCGTGACCCCGTAAATATCTACGTTCGTTGTAAGGGAAACTTATCTTACTATACCTATACCAGTTTATAGAGTTTATAATGTTTTGTATGAGCTGAGTGCAACGAGAAGACTGAATGAAGTGTCGACTTGTATTTAGATACTTATATCCAGTGCGAACGCGCTACCGCCAGGTGCCGGCTACGACCCATCCGAGCGTCTTCTTTAGCTGCATCGAATAAGTGAATTATTTACCATTTATTGAAGAATTTGTATGCGGCGGAGCGCGCTCGATACTAACACTATACTGTCAACAGTTTATTAACTCTACACCTAAAATAGTGTGCCATTCATAGAGCAATCACTAGGTGACATTTTAATCGACATAGCTTCATTATATTTATTAAAGACGATTTAGGTAAGAGTGGTTAAATTCTAGAACTACTTTTATTGTTAAGTTCATGGAGATTAGAATGTCACTCGGCGATGTAATCAGCCGCGGCGCGCCACCTGGCGGCGGTACGCGTCGCGACCCTCCACGGCTTGTGCTTGTAAAATGTATTGTGGCACAGATTTTTTATTAAATAATTAAACGTGTTATGACT
Source organism: Cecropterus toxeus (assembly GCA_018249875.1). Lineage (NCBI taxonomy): Eukaryota > Metazoa > Arthropoda > Insecta > Lepidoptera > Hesperiidae > Cecropterus > Cecropterus toxeus. Next base: position 15,096 of record DWNE01003947.1, read on the forward strand.
ACTATTGTTTGTATCCAACTAACGATGCGTTGAATTTTTCGATTGAGTATGTACTTCAAATCAGTTTGTCGACATGTAACAGACTAGAATAATTGATGTTTATACAAACTTTACTTTCAAACGTAACGTTTTAATGAATATAGTTGCTATTTAGTACTAAAAATAAATAAGTAGCGAATCAATGCTGTGGAGTATGAGGCGAAGAGCCAGAGGGTTCATCAGACACTGATGATCATCCCTGGCGCGGCCGGTGATCCTCAACACGGCAGTGCCGCTACATTGTTCTCTTCATTGTAACTACCACTCGGTGTTTAAAATTAAATATAGATAATAAATATACTTGTGTGTACATTGCATATTATTTTATTATGTATTGTAGTTAATAAAATTCGTGTGAAAATACTATTGTTATATTTATTTTATTCAATCAACACGACTGTATAACCTTTTTCGCATCAAGCTATATGCTCAAGGCTGCGGCTAAAGTCGAATTTGAGGTAGGGCGGAAGCTAACATTTAGAGCCCATATTGCAATCTATGGCACGGGGAATCCAATCTGCATCGCAGATATTATATTTAAATAGACCTAATATGAATATGAAACGAATGTCACAAACTGTGGTACCTATATTCGAAATAGTTTAGATACCTGTCGCTACATTTTTTTAAATCTCGAACTATGAAAAAACGAGTTGATTATAATAATATGTCTCAGTTTTAAGGTAGGGCATTGCCCTACAATGCCCCCCTCCCCCCCCCCCCCCCCCCCCGGCCGGGGCCCCGTGTGGC
>DWNE01003948.1:0-15884 GCA_018249875.1 Cecropterus toxeus
AGTAGTATTGAAATACTACCAAAATCTGTAAAAAAAATGCGTAAAAAATTGGAAAAACCGAGAAAAAATCGATGAAAAATTCCAACGCCATAAGCACCAGAATCGTGTCAGGAATCCATATTTTTTATATTGGGTACGCTGCCATTTACAGCCTGTATATTATTCAACACAAAAATATTTTGTCAATTAGAACCAGTGATCCCTGAGATTAGTATGTTCAATCAAACAAATTTTTCAGTGTTTTTATTATCAGTATAGATATAGAAGTAAAGATTTTACAAAATTTGCTCAACGCTGACACTTGTACTGCCAGTCGAACGTTTCGTAGTCCTCAGATTATTGAATTTTCACATAAAAATAATATGTAATAAAGTTACGAGTGGTATCAATAACATTCAGTACGTAGATAATAAATAATCAAAAATAAAATCTTAATCTATTCATTTAGATATTTTTATGTCAGACAAATGGAGCTAATCAATTTTAAGCTATGTTATTGTATTGCACTTTAAACTGACATTAAAGGTATTACTTTTTGACAAATCTTATCAAAAGTGGACTATGAACACTATCATCAACATTATCAATGCATAACCAAGTTCATCATTGCACTAGCTCTTGTTATCTATAATGACTGGTAATATCCATATAGATTAATAAACAAAGAACGTGATAATAAAACATACAAAATTTCACAACAAAAATTCCATACTATCACTTACAATTTAATTGTTTTTTTTAGAATTTTTCGCTTTTGTTGGACATGTTTGTTTCTTTAAAGCCTCGTTTAGTCGTATTTCTGGTTTCAATGCTAACTTACGGACTTCTGGAAAATATTGATTTTGTATTATTTAATTATTTATTTTTATTTTCTTGTATAGGCCTATGGGGCACTTTCATTGACAGTTTTTAGTTCTTATTCTACTACCGATTGAAACGTGAGCTCAAGAGAAGATTAAAGATTTATAAATATAAGCATTTAAGTTGTTTTAGCGTAATTTTTGTATTTACCAAAGTAATGAAACAGACTAAAAACGGTAGCCAACTTTAGATCTCATAAAAAAAAATTGATTACTAGCCAAAAGAACTATGATTTATATTCGAGTTTCATTTGAGTGTTTATTTTAGGGAACAAATGACTTTAAGCTACCTGGTTTTCTAAACGCGAGGGTTAGCTCCCTGCTTGTCAAAAATGTGATCATATAGTAATATCTGTCCGCGCTAAGTTTGCCGGTGAAATGAGTGCGCCTCCCCCCTCACAACCAACTACCGCACCTCTCAGTCGCCCCAAAATGTGCTGAAAGTATCGAAGGCAACGTAATCGCCTTAAACGCGTGAAATTATTACTGCTGCAACCTAATATTGCTCAGTTTTCACGATATTTGTTTGTTTTATTTTCCGTATTAGAACTATAGAAAGAAAATACGAAGTGATAGTCGTTATATGGAGTTAAAGATCATGACTTTTTTTTTAATGAAAAATCACGTGTTCATTCATAATACCGTAATATGTGAAAAAAGGTAATTAATTTCATTTATTTTTATAATAAAAATGTATCTCATCAGTAACAACATATGAATATATATTTTTCAAACTTGTTTTTTTTGCTGACGCTGCTACAGGGACAGCGGCAAACTTAGCACGAACAAGTAGAATATAGTATATAAATAAATATAACCTTAAAGTTTGCCTCTCAAGATTTTCTGCCACCAACTATCTCTTTCGTTCACGTCATAGTAGGAAATTGGCATCTATATGATTTGCAGCCATGAATATCCATAACATCTTGTACAAGGCCGTTAGAGATAAATTAATTTTCCACATGCTCATACATGGCATTAAGCAGCATAAATATTCACTATAAAGGAAAATAGGTCTTGTCTCTCATTCTATTCAGTTCAATATCCCTTGTCTTAAATCAAAGATAACAATTTAACATATAAGCAACTAAATAACATAAGTAGGATATAAAAGCTGTTTTTAAATGAAGCGGGCACAAAAAATAATTGAAAAATAAATGACATAAATAGTATCTAATTTAGGCATAGCTTTATATAAACTGGCGGGCAATGGAAACACGGGCTTATATATATCTTGTGTATTTCATGTAACACAATTGTAATTATCTTATCTTTACAATGTAATTTATTCAAGCTGACAATTTTCTTTACATTAATCTAGCCACATTATAACATGCCTTAAAACTGTTATAAAGTATTCGTAACACTATTTTACCTTCACTTATTGCTTTAACATTTAACCATTCTGTCTTGTTTATAAAAAAAATATAGAACACTATGATTTAAACTTTCGACGTATATTGTGATACCCACATAATAAACTATTCAAGGAACCGAATCCTTGGTAATTACACGTGAGATTTAATGAGAAAACATCTCTTACCATCGTAACTCGCTCGTTGCGACGATCACGTTTCTTCCCGAGCACTTTAATAACCGAACTTTAAAATAACTTTCAACAGAGTTCGGGCGGTGTCGCACATTCGAGTAAACGCACTACGCACGATCGAGAACATGTAGTAACAGCCGAACGTCCTAAGCCTAGTCAAAGTCCGTGCGTCCACTCGCGAGTCACACACTCATTTCACTTGAGTTTTCACGTGCTGTAAGAACTCGTAGTAGGAGAAGGCGGACTCCACCCGGTCGTCCACCAAGCGTTCGGTGAACACGTGTCGAGACGGGGAGTTGTCCCTGGAAATAAAATATTTGTTTACAATATGTGCCTATTATACAAATTAATCTTTGTTAATAAAAATATTGGGCTGGTAAATGCAAATATTCCTAACACATAAAAGCTGAAAATGCATATGGACACTAATTATACCTGAGATTCATAGATACATGTTTTATTGAATTACTTCTTACTATTAAAAAAAACGCTTTCTACACTCATAGCCCTACACTATAATTTCTCCTGTGTCGTGGTTGCCATGGACACACAAAGACGAATACATAAACACCCAGATCCAGAACAAAAATCTAAACTCATCATTCAGATGCCTGTCTGGCCGGAGATCGAACCCGGGACCCACTGCGCGCTAGATCGGTATGGTGACCGCTCCTCCACGCGAGTCATCAAACTAGTCATTATAGCAAACGATAGAGGTGGGAGAGCCCTTTTTGTGTCGACACCGAAAGCACCTCCGCCAAAACTATTTATACCTAATAACAACAGTATTAAGCACTACTGTGTTACGGTTTGAGGTGTGTGGTAAAGGACATGTGTGGTACAACTAGTGTAGTTTGACCGGGTAAATACCACTGCCACACCATATTTCTAGCGTGAAGCAGTTCTTGCGTTTCGGTGGAAGGGTGTGGTTGCCGGCTCACTTTTATATGAGGCGGGCATCTTAATCTTCGGAGTAGCTATGCATCTGTGATCGATAGAACCCCTGTTCTATTCGAAATAGCTTACAGATGTCCGTGGGCGGCAGACACCAATTACAAATGAGGTGAGCCTCATGCTCGTCTGCCACTCCAATCAGACACCTCTCCACTCACCTGAGCACGAGTATGTTCGCCGCGTACGGCCTGTCATCGTTGAGCTTGTCCACGAAGGCGTGCAGCAGCGCGTTCCCCGGCGAGTCCAGCCGCGGCAGCTCGCGGGCCTCGTCCGGCAGCTGGCTGAAGGCCGCCACGCCGAAGCACTCCGACAGGAAGGCGGGGCTCACGCCGTGGCACACGTACACTATCATCGTCTCGCCGTCGTCGAGGAGGTACGCGCCGTTTATGTTCAATCTGCGGGTTGGTATATCGAGATTGGCTTCACAAACGTAGTATAAAATTATACCTTATTTGTACTATTATATAAAAGGAGATGGTGTGTGTGTATTGGTTAAGACAAAAAAAAAATACACGCTTTCTACACTCATAGCCCCATACTAGGATTTTCTCCTGTGTCGTGGGTGTCATGTACACACAAACACGAATACACAAACACACAGACCCAGAAATATAAACTCATTCATGTATCTGTCTGGCCGGGAATCGAACCCGAAACCCAGTGCGCGTCAGACCAGTATGGTGACCGCTCCGCCTCGCGGGTCGTCAAACATAGCGTAGTGTAAAATTATCCCTTATATTTGTACTATTATTACTAGGAGATAGTGTGTATCTGTTAAGCCAGAACCATTGGTCCGATTCACATGAACTATTGAATAGATGTAGGTTATTTACCTCTATTTATTTTGCGCTATTTTAAACTGGCAGTTATTTTAATATCCCGTAGTGAAGCATGAATATTTCAACTAGTCTAAAATTGCTCTAAATTATTTTAATATAATTCTCTAGTATGTTATTTATAAAACTTTCATATGAGTAACCTAAGATTGATTCACTTTGACAATGCTGTGCATGCCCTTAATTTGAAGTACATAAAAGAAAATATTTTATGTTTTCCTATTTTAATTGTTTGTTTATGTACCTAGTTGGTGTCTTAAATAAATAAATAAAGTACCACCATCAGATGGACTACACGCTCGTTAGCTACTTCAATGTTAGTAAAAAATGTAGTACTACACTATTATAACCTAAAATAAACTTCTAACATTGAAAAACCGTAACACGAAAAATTCGTAGTTTATTGTAAGGGAAGAGAAATTCTTTAGGCTATTCTTATTATATTTCGTTCGTATTTGTTTCAATTTAATCCTGCGTTTACCAATTTAAGCGCTTCCAAAATTTAAAGCAAATAGTTCAGCTAACGAAACCACTCACCTCTCAGCTGTGAGATGAAGCCGTGGCGGATCCGGCACGACCTCCTCTTCATCCCCGTTCCGCGTGCAATGTGCGGTCTCTCGTAACGCGTGCACGGGGTAGAGGTCGGGGTATATGAGCCGCATCAACTGCGGTAGCGGTAGGCACTTCATAGCGCACATGTCCGCTACGCGCTCGTCGAGACGCGTCGACGTGCCCGTTCGGAACGCTTTCTGTGGACACGTATTTGTTTAGTGTTATTGGAGCGTTTTTTATCAATAGCAAATATACGTAACGCAGTATCAGTGAAATAGAATTTATAAAAATCACACGATTATAATTCAATTGGTCTCAATCGGTGATATGCTTAATTGTTAACACGAAAGGTTCGTTCACGTAAAAAATCAGTTCAGTAAATAGCAGTAAAATTACAGTACAGTATTAAAATACTAAAAGGGTATGTAACCTGAAAGGATTACATACCCTTTTAGTATTTTAATACTGTTTGGACCTTTTGATGACCTTTGGAATTTTGATGGACCATTTTATACATTTTATTACGTAGTACAAGAATTAAACAAATATAGATAGAACGCGGTCTCGTCTGTTCTCTGTGTCGTTGAAGTCCACCTCGTGCGACTCGCCTCGCATTGTTAACAAGTCTGCATGATGAGCCCAGTATGAGTGGCGCAGACATTGGTGGCACCAGGTCCCGGCGAGGGGGCCGGACCCCCCGGGCAGCGTGCACATACCCCAGGGATGTAAAAAAATAATCGATTATTTAAAAAATCGATTATTTTTTTTCAAATAATCGATTTTTTGAAATCGATTTCTTGACCATAAATAGTCGATTTTTAATTAATCGATTTTTTATTTGCACTTCGATTTTTTTCTCCGTAGCTAAGAATTACTAATAAGATTATTTATTTCGAAGTTTATACATATTGTCGTTTTTTTTGTGGTCGTCAAAATTGAAAACAAAAAAAAACTATTTTTAAAAAATCGATTATTTTCAAACCAATTTTTGTCCAGCCAAGTCGCATCCCTAACATACCCGCTTGAGCAGCGCCAGCAGGTACAGCGGCAGCAGCCGCAGCGAGGTGGGCGCGTGCAGCGCGGCGGCGGCGGGCAGGTTCTGCGCGAGGCGGTGCGCCGACAGCGCGTCCACCGCCACCGTCGTCAGCGCCTCGCGCGCCTCGCCCAGCGACGCCGACACCGACCGATCCACCGCTGAAACAACCGGCATTGTCATTCACTCGCAACCAACTTCCGACCGAAACAATCATTCATACAGTTATGTGTCGAAACAATCATTCATTCAGTCCAAGGACTTATTCCTGTCGCACGCCCGCATGTGCTTCGATCGCATGCGTGAAACTGTCTGTCGAAAATTTCGATGTTTTCGTGTCGTGCATACCACACACACGCGGAGGTGCATGGACACGTGTGCGAGCGTAGACACACGTAACAAAGTTAAGCCCCTTACAATGACTACTGACACAAGAGAGGAGACAGAAAAAGATTACTTAGCACCGTAACCGCTGTTTAACATCTTATCCGTCATATATCTTGTTAAGATATTTTTTTCACAAATAATTTGACAAATTTGACATTATTTGACAAATTACAAGTTTCAGTCGTCAACAGTATGTAGTTTATAGTAGAATCCTGGGTCAAGCATCGATGATTTTGAACTGGAAATATCAGTGTACGAGATAAGATCTCCATTTGCCAAAACCTTCCATGAAATTTCAAACATTCGTCAATACTGATAGCAATTCAAAGTCAATCTTAAAAACATACCCATCTTGCTGAGCAATCCCACGATGCACTGCTGGTCGGCGGCGTGCAACACGTCGGTCAGGTTGCTGGCGATCGGCAACGCGAGCGTGTGCACGCGTATCCGACGCTCGCCTGGAACGTGCAATGTTGTTCATATTTTATTAAATAATTAATTAATATTTTTTTTATAGTCGTTTTTTTAAACAAGTCGGTTTTTTCAATAGTCAGTCGTTCTAAGTTTTGATCACACTTTTTGCACTTTTGTTACAAAAATCGAGATGTGCTACAACGTAATGCTTAAAACGTAACATTTGTATTTCCATAACTAATTCCAGTCCAATTATCTAATCACATCCCAAGAAGTTCGACTACAAAACCAACACCTCACCTTTACTACTGGTGTACAGCAACGCTGCCTGGAAGCAGACCTGCTGCAGGTCAGCGAGGGATTCGTCGATGACGAGCTGCAGCCCGAAGCCGGCGTCCGGGGAAACGTTAGGAAGCGACAGCAGATCTGTCGACCGCACGAACAGGTTGCCGTGGAACGTGTGGATTGTTATGCCCCTGGGAATACCATCGAAAGTTCAACATCACCATCTCTATCATCATCATCATCAAGGTAGGTTAGGTTTTTTTATACAATTTTGATGTCTCAATAAAATAAATTTGTCACATAATATTAATGTTTTAACTGTTTGGTTACTAACGCACCCGCATGACAGCTGGAAACAGATCTTCCTCGTGAAGTAGCGCATTAACACACCTTCCTCGGCGCTACGTAGAGAACTCCCGAAATCAATTAGAGATCCCATTTGGTATATAGGGCAGGGGGGCTTAAATAGGTACCATAGTGGGTTGAGACACTGGATTATATGAGGTATATTTCCACCAACCCGCGGTAGCCTTCCTCGGCACTACATAGTAACGGATGTAACCAATGCGAATATCTGCTATCGGCATTCGCGAATGGGAATATTCAATATTAATTGTCCATAGCTTGGCGGCCGTCGCGGTCGTACGAGATACGAACCATTTGCATCTTGTTCCGGGAATTGGCGAGTAGATCAGAAGTAGCTAAATTTCATTATTCCTTACACAAATAATAAAAAAAGTATTCTTACCTTCAAAAACATTAAAAAATCACGGACTCCTATACTACATAGGAGTACATAGGAGTCCGTGATCTCCAACGATACACAACCATAATATCGCAATCACAACTCACCTAGTACACCGCACCCTCATGACGGCCTCGAAGCCGATCTTCCTGGTCAAGTAGCGCGTTAACATTCTGGTCAGCTGTTCCGCTTGCCACGCTCGCGACGCGCGGAACAGCGGGATGTGGTACACCGTGCCAGCGCTGAACTTGCTCATACCACCTGGGGACAGGGTGTTGGAACTTGAACATATAACTTCACTAAACTCATACAATACCATCTTTTTTATCAAATTAAAGTAACAAACGAGCACGCAGTCCACCATACCATTAGGTAAGTTTGGTGTCGCCCATGGACATCTGTAAGCAAGTTCATACAGAACAAAAGTTCTATCTGAAGGCAATCACATATTTATTACTAGTCTCAAGGACTAAGATGGTCGCTTCATATATAAGTGAGCCGGCAATCACACCCTTGCACCTCACGCAAGAACTGCTTCACGCTAAAAATAGGTGGTGGTACCTCCCCAGTCGAACTACACTAGTTCTACCACCTGACAAAGGTATAGCTTTTCATGTCGAACCATACTAGTTTTACCAACATCAAACTAAGATGATTTCAAAGCGGTAAAACTTGTATGGTTCAATCAAAGAGCCATACATCTATGAAGAGATACAATCTATGAAGAGTGTAGTTGCCGACTTCATTCATATGCAGCAACCATCTTCGTCCTAGTGTCCATACTTATATACTTCGTGTTAACGTATCAGTCAAGTCCAAATGACATTAAATGACATTGGGCTAGGTCGAGGGTCCGAAGATAAAGTCACAGAATGGATACTGTAAATCTTCACTGGCTATTAGCAAATACAGCACAACGTGAACCATCACAACTGTCAGACATCCTGCGATGGCTCATTTTTTTTATAATATGATAGTAGCTAGCGAACTTGCTATCAACCTGAGATGGTCCATAGACATTTCAAACCAATTCCATATCTATATTGCATGTCATACAGATATAGAGATCATATTGGTTTGTCTCTGGTTAACATAACATTTTATTATTTTGTTTTATTGATTTAATATTGTACTCATGTCTTAGTCAATTTTGCGTCTATATATGTATTTTTTTTTTCTGTTTGCGACTTGAAATGTATATGTATTTGCAATGTTTGTCAGCGAATAAATGTTTTCTCATTCTGAATCTGATTCTGTTTTAAACAAATCACAGACGCATTACCACTCTGAAGGTCTAAAACTGTCACCTCATAGTTACTCAGACGCGTTAAAATATTTTTAGAGCACACGTGAACTCACTAAGTGTTGCCAGGTCGCAGTACTGTGAACTCAGCAGGAATAAATCCACGGAAACCTGGGCGCCGCTGCAGTCTAGCGCAAGCCGCTTATAGAAATCAGTTGCAGGGTTCAAATGAGCTACTTCCTTCGACGACCGTGCATTTGGGTCCTCTCTGTAAACATTTTTAAACAAAAAATTACAGAATGGCTTATGCAACATTGCTTCTATGACATTTATGGTACATTTAATGATTTTTATCTATATAATCACTACACTAACGCTATATAAACTTGTAATGTTAGATGTAAAAAAAATAACAGTAATGAATATTTTCGATTTATGGAATAATAATGCCAGGTTTGTGAAAAACTAATTAATATGTAATTTATATATTTATTTTTATGTTAATCATAGTTAAAATTTCTGTTATTTTACAATTGACATGATTGCACAGCATTGTCATGGTAGAATGTACGATTCTGTACCATAACCATCTTTGTATAACACATTCTAACAATAAATTATTTCCATTTCAAATTATTTCAATTTCTGTAATATATGAATATATTAACTTTTAATTTATTGTAATAAAAATGTAAATTTAAATCAACGATTATAAGTCATTCCAATAACAAATGTGATCTAATTAGATTTGTGATCTGAATGATGTCATTTGCATGTTGTAGAAAATGATTAACAGAAAAACCGCCTTTTCCGGATTAATGTTTCAAGATGCTATAATATACATACAATCTGTCTAATGTTAAGATAACAATAATATCAATTTTCAACAATAGTGAAATTCTTGTGTAACTAACAAAATTGTGTTCGGGTATAAGAAGTTTCTTAAAAGCGGTTATTAAAGGGACGTGACATTTATATTCGTTCCTTTTTTCCGACAGCGTCAGAAGGAGGGTAATGTTTTTAGGGCGTATGTATGTATGTTTCTTTGTATGTATGTCCATTTCTTTGGCACGCGCTGCAGCCCCAACGGCTTGACTGATAGTGACGTGTGAACAAAAATTTCGTTTTAAGCAGTCGGGTCTTTTTTTTTGTTTTAGTGTTTTAACAATATTACTAGACTATTACGAAATCAAAACTTTTTAATTCGCTAGCCAAAAAACATATTATTTGCCGATATTTTGAATTCGGTCGCTTTCAGTCTCACTGTGTAATACATACAATTTAATGTGTGTATAAAATGTGATATATAAAAAGACGATAGAAAATACAGTTACCTACCTCGATTGTAATGCTCCAGGGCCAATATTAGGTAGACACGTTTGGAAAACAGTGATACGACCTCCTGTTGGTGCCTGAAAGAGAATAAAAAATAGGGTTTTTTTATTCCTTTAAATTTCTATTATTATATTTAGTGTACTGTCACCAAAAAATACAGCACTAAAACAATAAATGTCCGAACTAAACGTGCTACAAAACGTAAAATGTTACAAAATTATAAATTCCCTGGAAAAAGTTATAAATAAATCTTTCGTTGATTGATTTCTGGATGTACCATTCAAGATTCCTAACAATATATATAACTAGCTGTGCTCCGCGGTTTCACCCGCTATTACATAAGAAATAGACAAACAAACAAATATAGCCTATAGCCTTTCTGAATAAATGGACTATTCAACTTTATGTCATTCAATTTTATGTCTAACCAGGTCATATCCGAATCTTAATTTTTAGACTGATATAGGGAACAACGTAGCTCAAGTATACCGTTGATTTGCGTACCTCAAGTTAGATACGCACAAAATTATATAATACTAGCTGTGGCACGCAGTTTTACCCGCGTTTATTAGATAACAAACTATTAAAAAACAAAGGAACATAGCGTGATGTTATATGGCCTAAAGCCATTTTCGATAAATTTACTATTCAACACAAAAAAATGAATGAAATGAAAAATAAACAAAATGAAAAATATCAATCCACACCAGTAGTTTCTGAGATTAGCGCGTTCAACCAAACAAACTACTGCTTTATAATATTAGTATAGAAGTATAGATTAATATTTTATTTTACGTGACTTTACCGGTGTCTTTTCACCCGACTGTGTCAGAAAGGTATCGTATATATAGGTAATAATATTGTACTGTTATTTGGCAGAAATAGGTGTGGCGACGGTGCTTCCGGTATCGAACCACTTAGAGTTCTATCTTTGTTGCCAACTCAACACATTTAACGCTTTCACAGCCACAGTCGGCTATACCCGACAAATTGTTTCGAACGTTCAAACGCCAATGTCGGGTAATGCCGACACAAACGTTATGCAATATAAAACTATTAATGCAATATTTTTTGCTGTATTTTTATCGCCTGTACCTTGTCAACCAACGTTTATTTAGTATATTGGTTACACTTTCTCCCATCGTCATTTATTTATTTAATATTTCATTTATTTAATGTACTTGTATCGATAAATGTCTTTCGTAACATTACGCGAAATTATGCCTAAAGGCTTTGCCGCTGGGTGCACGGGAATTGAATAAAAGCTTTGCGGTGAAAGGGTTAAAAAGTACTGTTTGTACTAACAATAAGTTTGTAGGCGGCTTGCAGGGCGGCGCCCAGGGCCGACACGGGCACTCCCGGCGTCGAGTACCTCTGAGGCAACACTGTCAATAACTCCGTGATCATCTCGCGGTATTCCCCCAGGTTCACTAGCAATGACTCTGGGGATGGCAGGAATATATCTGGAAAGAAAAACGTCTTTATAAACACGAGATAATATATGCCTGATAGTAATTATATGTAATTTAAAAAAATGTAATTAATATAACTAAATAAACTGGTCAAGTGCGAGTCTGACTCGCGCACGAAGGGTTCCGTATCTATAAAACGGCAAAAAATCTGGTTTATTCTGTAGGAGATTTTATATTCTGTTTGTATTTGTACATATTTGGATATAACGGCAACAGATGTCGATGTCGATCACAAATGCTTTGTGCTGCAATGTACCGGCAACAACACTTTCCCAACGACACGCAAGAACTGCCTCACGCTTGTAATAGGTGTGGCGATGGTAGCACCCTGGTCAAAATGCACTGGATCTACCACTTGGTGACCACATCTGGGATTGATCACTGACATCCGTGATCGACAGTGACTTTCCATACGGTAGACTGGGTGCTCGTTAGGTCCTCTATGTTGTTTAATGTGGCAGTCGGATAAAAATTAAAGAGTACTTGAAAATTGCTTCACACAAACAGTACGTGGGATATACCACCGGGTATGTCCACGATCATACCACGCTGGTTCCACACGTTAAGAATACTCTGTTGACAAATTTGTCTTAACAAATTCGAATAGTACTCAGTACTCACCATCAATATCTAACACGGTCATCTCTTTAGGACGTGTCAATCCGTCGTTCATGAGGTAGTAGTGCACGTGCGCGTCGTAGCAGATGAACCCGAGCTGCGTACGCGCATCGCCGGGCAATTGGTCCATGCAGTTCTTTAGCGTTTCACATACCACCTGGGAGCAAATATGTGATAGTTAAACTGTGTTCTTAATTTTTTGCGAACATTGATCGAAAATTATAAAAATGACAAAAAAAAAGTTGACGACACACAAAAGTTTGATATTAAACGTTGTGTCAAGTGTTACGTGTGTAGAAATAAAATATAAAACGAAATATGCTGCAACTTTTTTTATGGCGTACTCGACACCGAATCGTTTCCTTTTACTTGGAGCGTATTCATACTGCGTGAAAGGCCTACAGATTAAAGGCCAATCCATATCAGTTTTAAAAAATCTTCTTCCCGCCTTTATTCTTCCCATTTGTCGTTAGTGGCCAAATTTCACCCATCTTTTAACCTAGTCAGATCTTTTTTATATAGAATGTTATACCTTAGAGAAGGTAGGGTATTTTAGGTATGTTTGTTTAAATTAATTATATTTAACTTTACATTAACAAAAAAATCGCAGCCATATGAGCATTGGCTACCCTGTCGTGCGACTTTCAATTTTCCCCTATTCTGCAACCGAGCGTAACGCGACATGCGTCAGATACACCAAAAAAATTAAGCCGACAGAAAAAAAATATCTTTAAAAACAGCGGAAGCTTTATCTTAGGTTTTTTTAAACTTACCTGTAAATACCCAGAGTCCCTGGCGATCTGAGAAACATCAAAGAGGAACAGGTAGACAGCGGGCTGCGGCGGTCTCAGCATATACTCGGCCGGAGCTATGAACTCTATCGTCGCCGATTTGATCTCCGGTCGCCGCGTGGGATCGCCGTACGACTGACTCACTGGGTCGTATTGGAATTCTTCTGGCACTGAAAAATAAATTTAAAAAAAATATAGTTTTATTGTACACGGGCAATTTGACAAGTAGTTTTTGTAGCAAATATTTGTATCATTATTATATTTATAACAGTATCTGTAAATAAGAACGATAAAAATAATTATGTCTTGCAGACGTTCTTATCGAAATCCTTTGAAGAAATTTAAAGCAATTAAAGAAAGAAATATAGTTTATTACTTATTTCTTAACTTTATTTTTTGACTTATATTGACCAACAAGTCTCGGCTAGACACTTAGCTTATTATTGAGGTAATTGTAGTCACCTGCAAAACTGGTGTGCTTGGACCCTGATAGTCCTGATAGTGCGCACAAGTGGTAAAAATATGCGTTGTATGCATATGTACGTGTATCTGTGAATGTGTTTATGCATGTCAGCATGCTTCCGTGTCTGTTGGTGTTTCGAGCCGGATTTCAATGTGCATATTTAGCACCTGCTTTTTTCTTATACAACTTCCTTTTTCCTATGTATTTATAGTGCAATGTACTGTTCCGCTTCTTCATATATATATACTATAAGGTACAATACTTACATTCGTTAACTCGGTAGCATAGATTACATTTCCACCTCTTCGCGTCGACGAAGTAGACGAACGGATTGATGTACGTACGGCACGCACGACAACGCACTATCGACGAACATTGAATTACTGGCAGGTGCTGGAACGACGGAAAAATACATATTTATTAATGTTACTTAAGTAACCGTATAGTATAATATTTTTTATATAAATATAAGCAAGTAAGGTGTTAGAACGGGTATAGTTCGACCAGGGAAGTACCACCGCCACATTTATTTCTAGCCTAAACCAGTTCCTGTATTTCAATGGAAGTGTCACATCTTTTGCCGGCTCACTTTCCTCTGATGTGATTTGACATGTGATTGACTTCAGATAGAATCCCTGTTCTGCATAAAGTTGCTTGCAAATGTCCATCTGCGGTCATATACAATCAGGTGGACTACATGCTCGTTTGCTACTTTAATAAAAAAGCAGTAAGCGAGCATAAACTTCGCCTGGCGGTTAAATGGTCAGTATCGCTCATGGATATCCGTAACCAACTGACATATAAAACAAAAGTTTTACTGAAGTTGAAGTCGATTACAGATGCGTTGCCACTCTAAAGGATTTAGATGTTCGCCTCGTATTTAGATTAGCAGGCATCTACTCTTCCAACCAACTTCATATAGAACAATTTTTTTAATTGAAGGCAATTACAGATACGTTGCCACTCCAGAGGATTAAGATGGCCGCCTCGTATTAGGTCAGCGGCGTTCACTGTTCCAACGAAACGTATGAACCGTTTCACGTTAAAAATGGGTGTGGTCTGTATATGTACCTTTTCGGTCGAATCGTACCTACTGGTTTTACCATCTAGCAAATGGACAGTCTTCTAAAAGTAACGGCCGCCACCTTAGTGGGTTCTATGCAACTGCAAGTCTCAACTACTTCGCCATTGAGTAGATGAACTCAGTCCCTAATACTATCCCTTTTAGGGATATAAAGCTAGCATAATTTAATAACAGAATTCACAATGATGAAATCCGTAGAAGTACAAAAGTTATAGCTCTTAGAATTAGTAAGCTGAAGTGGCGATGTCCATTCCACATCGTTCGTAGGACAGAGAACCGAGGGGCTAGAAGAGACGTCGAATGGAGACCACGTCTGAGCAAAAGAAGTACAGGCCTTCCGATCAGGAGACCTAAAGAAGACGCCGCGCTACCACTGGATTTAGGTGGCACAGTACCTTTCGTAAAGGCGCAGATGAGGGGAGGCCTATGCCCAGCAGTAGACTTTCAAGGCTTTGATGGATGGATGATGTTAGCATAAGGAAACATCGCTTGATGTACCTTTTTAAATATAAATATATTCATAATAATTCGTGCATTATAGAATTAAAAACATTTCTTTCTTGATTAAAAATCCTATCCGACAGCAAACGTAAACAATTATTTATCGACCTTCCAGGTATGAATCACGTTCCAAAACATAGATAACATTCTTGAGTTGTTAATATAAATGACATGTTCCCGGTGTATGTATGTTGCGGAAAAAAGTTTGGGAGTACTATGAATACCTATAAGATTATACATTTCTGTATTTTTTACATATTTTGTCTCTTTTGTTGCATGTGTATTTGAAATAGTACCAAACCGAAAGTACTGAATTTAATGTACAGTACTGAAATTATACTTCTAGTCCATATCAAGAGGTACTAAAGTCTACATTTCATTTATACCATTTACTCTAAATCTATCTATGTATCACTTTTATTAAATTCGGGTGAAACCGCGTAGCACAACTAGTGTGGTCATATGTTTAGTATTCAGTTACATACAACTATCTTACACATGCAGTAGGAGTCGACGAAAACAATAAACAATTAGTCATTCGAACTTTACATACTTAAAACACGCTTATCGTAAAATGCGCAGTAGATTTTTATGATGTGTATGCTATTATACAAAAATATTTATAGAATTGAATGACGAAGAGCAAACTTTTAAAAGAAACTAAGCAATACCGAGGCATTTTAGGTCGATCCCCGGCATAGCTTACATCTTTAAGCCGACTTAAAACTAAGTCTTACTTCTCTTGTTATTAGATGAAGTAGC
>DWNE01003949.1:0-15884 GCA_018249875.1 Cecropterus toxeus
TCACGAAATTAAGAATACCCTACCCCCTTGTCACACTCATTTACCCCTCCCCCCGTTATCGTCTGACTTAATTTATGTATGACCCCTTAGAGGGATAAAATAAGTAATTAAAGGTTTTTTACATATTTAAGAATTTTTGTTTGAGGTATTCGTATTGAACCAAAACCCCCAAATATGAATTATAAGATAGAAATTTATTTTTAGACCGTATTATAATTTAAGATTTAGTTAGAGATATAGTGAGATTGGTCTGACCCCAGAAGGTAGGAGAGAAACCTTTGTATATCAAATTTAATCCAGTTTTTCGCAATTTTGCATTTTTTGCAGAAAAAAATTACGCGATAGTAAGCGGAGACACCTGCCCAGCACGATATTATGCACGATAATTGTTTACATTGTCGCCCATCATTGCAAAGTACCTTGCCAGCCAACGGCTAGGATAAAAACTTAAACGTGCAATATACATTGCAATGGGCTAAAACGTAAACAATGATCGTACGGAAATAACATTTCTGGAAAATATAGATTTTCTTTTTGACTTTTTAAATCACTCACTTATCTTTACAGCTTTGGATTCTTTTAATTTTAAATTTTATGTAATTTAAAAGTTAATAAACCAATGATTAGAATTCTTTAAATAGACTAACTAATTATTCAATGATTAGAAATTGGAGTCTTAAAAATATGGATATTTACAAAGAATGTTTATCTTTTTCCAATGTTTTTATCGCCTCGTAGATCGTAATTATTGTCATATAATATTGATTCACCGGTGATGTAGTTTGATATGAATTTATCAGATTAAATGATTAAGTCTGACTTTTGATAAATTCCTGAATAAATTAAATAAAAAATGTGACTAACTCACGCTAAGTGCGAGCCGGACTCATGTTCTATAGCACCACTACCTCTCTTCCCGTAAAAATCCCCTCCTCTTCCCGCTTTCTACACTCATAGCCCCACACTTGGATTTTCTCC
Source organism: Cecropterus toxeus (assembly GCA_018249875.1). Classification (NCBI taxonomy): domain Eukaryota; kingdom Metazoa; phylum Arthropoda; class Insecta; order Lepidoptera; family Hesperiidae; genus Cecropterus; species Cecropterus toxeus. Next base: position 979 of record DWNE01003949.1, read on the forward strand.
TGTGTCGTGGGTGCCATGGACACACAAAGACGAATACACTAACACCCAGCCCCAGAACAGAAACCTAAACTCATCATTTATATTTCGGTCTGGCCGGGAATCGAACCCGGGACCTCAACCTCACTTATTCTTCTAAAGGTTTTACATAAATGCATAAATGTATTATATCGAAAATCTGACCGAATTCCACACACATAAGAAAAAAAAAACTGTAATAGGTAATATTGGTTTGAATTTATAGATTTTTATATTATAAAGGCTACCCTAAGATATGGAATATGAATATATAGCATATTTGCAAAGCTTGAAAATTAATTCAGTAATTTTGTTTAGATGCCATTCCTAACATACAATATACGTACATATATTTAAATAGCAGCATCTATTATTGCTTATTCTCAGTCCCCTAAACGTTTCTTTGCACATATATGCGATTTAAAGACACGCGGAACATCCTTTTTTATTAAGTGTATGTAAAATTAAACCCTGATTTACATAGGATACGATAAAATCCAAATGTTTTAGAGTTGATTTTACAACACATTTCACTAATATACTTAATTTTTTTATGCAACTTACTGTATGCTTTTTTTGTCAGACTGAAGTCGCAAACTCGCATGCAGTCCACCCGAATGTAAGTGGTACTGCCATTTAAGTCCTCTTTAGGACTTAGATGGCCGCCTCATACCTAAGTGACCCGCAAGCACACCTTTCCATCGAAACGCAAGAACTGCTTCACGCTAGAATTAAAGCTTTTAATATCCAGACTATACTTAATACCTTTAAGTCCCAGCATAATTCCCTATACCCTGATGGATTAGCATCGTACTCCTCTTGCGAGACAGCAGGCCAGTCTTTGTCTATGTCAAACTCTTCATCTGGATTTTCCATACCTCTTAACGGTGGTAACTGAAATATAAATAAATTTTCGCATGTTTATTCTATAAATGAAAGCTTTTACAATTTCTTTAATTCTTCAACAGAATTTACGTCTCATTAAGTCAACATATGTGCCTCATGAAAATATTATTACAAGTTATCTAAATATATATATATATAGATAATAATGGGTTGACACCGATGACCGGACATTGGTATATTTAGGATATTGTTCCTTACCAGTTTATGTCTTGGTCGTTCCTTGTTCCTGAGCAGAACTAAATGTGATATCGGTATGTATCGTCCCTTGCCCTTATTATAGAGGAACGGTTCCACCTTTGTTTTAATGGCGTGGTCAATTTCTGCGTACTGCTTGCTTTGGACAGCCCGTTTCATCATATCTACTAGAAGACCACCGCCTGTTTAAGGGTAAAATATTATTTATCTTACATTTTTTCTAACTAAACTACTGAAAACAAACGATTTCACCACTACCGATACTCATTGTTAACATTAGAAGTGTTGATATCTTTCAGATAATTTTTTTTTGCACATTTGACGAATTTCATGTAATAGTGCCCGAAGTATTTCGGAAGACTTCTCCTCTTCGTCTACGAGGTTAGGTACCATAAGTCAATATACTCCTTCAAAAGAAACTTAATAAACACATCAATTATTCTGAAAAAAAAGTCCTTCCTTATTATTCACTGGTTTTCTACTTATTCTTATATAGAACATTCATATCTTTCTTCATACTTAATTCACTAAAATTGTTCTAAATATTTATTTCGGACTTAATGCAAAATGATTAACAGTGATCCTTAATTAGATATCAAGAATAAAATAGATATTACGAGTATATAATTATTGCTAAGAAGTTTTAAACATATATATTATATAGTTTTTACTAAAAAGTATTTATCATACCTTTTAAATCGATGAGCTTATAAAGCTTCTGCGTTGAAGTTCCCGCCTGTTTCTTCACACCACTAGTTACATTACTCTCCGTATTACCCATTATCCGATTTAATATTCAAATCAATCTAAAATCACTATCACAATACAATGGTGTTAACAAAGGTTACTCGAAAAGCCGAGTTCATCAAATTGCATTTATTGATCAAACAAATTTATCGCTAGCTTAGCGACTAGTAGCAATGCAGTGATGCATCCAGCTACTATATATACTTGTGATGTAATATCGTTAGATGTTATAAAAATAACGGTTAATAAATTCATTTATAAGATATCTTAAAGTATCAATACGGAATAATAATAACAACTCGGAAGTTCTCATGTAAAATGTAGGAAAATCGTCAAAAGAAATCCCATTAAACTTTTCTGCGTTTATTTTTCTAACATACAATATATTATTCAGAATATCATATAATAATAATACAGAAAGTGAATAGATAATAACCAATACGCGATATCTACTATCTGATATTACGTGATAATTACTGATATCATTTAGTTCGATCTATAGCTAGGAAAGTGCTTTTAACGTGATTGTTTATTTTCTAATCGGATAGTCTTTGATGGCTGGTGGCGGTAGCCGTCCCTTTGAGTCTTTAAACTTTTCTTCGCGCAGTTTCCTCTTCTCAACGATCCGCTGGTGAGTTCGCTTCATTTCGAGAATCTCTTTCATTTCTTCTTTATCTTCATCCTATATAAATTCACGCTATTATATTTTAATTATAACAAAATAATGTAATCGTACTCTATAAATAAACACTGTTATATTAAAATATCTTCAATTCAAACAAATTAATGTCAAATATTCATACTGTATATTAACTTGTTGCCAAATCTTTTTAAGGCACAATTAAAATATGAACATAAAAAGACTTAATCGCTTAATAATGTGAATTTATGTTGTTAAAACCGGCTAAATAACATTTCTTCCAGGCATTCCATGCAAAAAAATTAAAACTGAAATTTAATTAATTTATTTAAACTTCTTTACCGATTGTAGAATAAAATATATATAGTTTCTATAGTATAGAAGTTAAAATGAGATTAAATATACAAACCTTCTGATTAATTCTCAAAACTAAAGCCCGTTTCCCGCTGGCCATAGGCTGACTGTAAGCTAGCAGTTGCTTCAAGCGCTGAGCAGGTGGCACGCCACGCTCCACCACCAACACGATCCGTGCCCACTGCCGCTGCCACTCGTTGCGCGTCTCCGCTATCTTCTGGTACGTGTTGCCCATCATGGCGATCAACATGTTCACCAACAGTATCGCCACTATTATCATATACATCACGAAGAGGAGCTGAAATATGAGTACTGGCCGTAAAAAAATGTTTGCTATACAAAGCGATAAGGCGATAAGTGGTAAAAGTAAAAATCATCCGTTCTTCTTGGACACATGCTGTCGGTTGCAATACTGGGTTTAATATAATAAGCTATGGTAGTTTCGTTTCTTGTGTCTATAGTTATGATTACATCTGATTCTATAACTTTAAGAGTCTTAACCCCTATTACTAACTACATAGATTTACTTACTTTAGCTTCGATTTCGTGATCAGTACGTTCAAAAGCGCTATAATAGTCAGAGAATGAGGTTAACGACATCAAGAACATAGCCATAATACTCTCCATAGGTGACGGCATTGGATTTGATACTGAATCATCTACACCCTCAGGTGTATTCGGGTTATCAAAGGATAAGAAGATTACATAATACGCTGAAAATAAAATGAAAAATATTAAGAACTGTCGTACTTTTATCAATCAACGTACATTGTGTGTGAAATGTTTCATTTCTTACGTACCCTGAGAAAATCCCATCACAAAAACTAGATAAATACAAACAAATCGAAGTAGATCACCCATAACCATCCGGTAAATCATCACTACAAACGGTCCAACGGTCTTGAAACCACTAGAAAGATAATAATGCATAAAGACAATCATATTTTTAGGCTTATATAAAATCAATTAAATATTGGCCAAATAAAGAGTATTATAATAAATAAAATTTCGAAGTACTCGTACCGACAAAAGAACAAGAAGTAAGGTGCAGTAGTGAGCATGATGATGACGGCCAAGTGATCCTCTGCCTCGTCTGCACACCATACCCTCAATGTGGGTAATATCACCATAAGCAAACAAGAAAACAGGAACATCACACTGTAAACATTAGTCAAAACCATATTATTCCATTTACATAAGTGGGTCAAGTAATAAAATAAAATATAAGAAAATATTTCAAATCTTGAACTTGTTGTGGGTGCTAAATCATTAAAATATATTAAATTATTATGTTAAAAAGAAAATTATGAATTCAATTTTAAAAACAATTTGATAAGAAATAGTAATTTTAGTATGCCAATTATGTGTATAGTAAATAAATGTTATGCTTAAAACTTTAATGCAACAATATATAATACCTACCGAGATGGCACAGTGCTAAGATTTTCAAAAAACATTTTCAACCCTAGAAATCTAGCTTCTCGCAAAGCAGCTCCAATGTATGCCAATGCTCCCATCCACAACATTAATTCCGTGGTAATTCTGACCTTCAAAGGTAAATATTATATCTATATAATTGTACCTTTCTTTTCTACGTTTTAAATTTAGTTTTTCAGCTATAATACTTACCTTACCATGCCAAGTCTCAAAATTCATCAGTCTACAATCTTCTGTTAGATCTTCCCACCAACCTTCCACCTCTGATCTTCTCTTAGCTAAAACATTAATATTTAACTAAATTATTCCTATTAGATTTATTTTTACATTTAACTCAGATGTAGACTAACGTTTGTCTTTATCTTTCGAATGACTTTTGAAACGTCCGCACATAGGTCCATCAAATTTTGCTCCGTTAAGCAGTTCAACAGCTCCAGTATCGAATTCCGTTGAATTGTGGATCACAGTACAATTCTCTGAAAAACAAAAAATCTTTAAAGATCTTAAAGATATTCTAAGGCAACTTTATTTTTCTTAGCTTTTATAAAATTAATTTCTTACCAACGTCAACAACCATTTCAGTATCGTTAACGACCAGCGTTCCAGCAGTTGAATTAATTATAGTTGAATTACTAGGACGCTCAGGAGGTCCCGGACGTAGTGTGAAACAAGTAATTGAAATGAGAAAATAAAAGGAAAAGAAAATGAACTGGCGATAAAAACGGAACTTCACAAATGTGTCCCATTTAGTCTTCAGAAGGTCGATGAGCATACCTTCTAACAGTTCTAGATGCTCGTCTTTCTCCTATAAAATAGCAAATAAATGTAAGTCGAAAAGAAAACAAATAATCTGAAATTAGACAAGGATATTTATCAAAATATTGTGTTGATATCTCCGTTTTTAAATCACAAAAAATATAAAATCGTATATTATAATCATCGTAATCTGACATTTTTTCTTCTAAAATTTAATAACTTACTCCAAACACAACCAAATTCAAAGCAGAATCTTTGCTGATTAGACCACTTTCTGTATCAATAGTGTCTACCTGGCAAAGAGGATAGGCAGCACAAGTGGTAGCTCCTATTTGCCAATATATTTCCCTCTCAATGTTCAGGATGTGAAAGAAAAGATCTGTCCGCGCCAGCTTAGCTGCTAGAGTCAGAGGCGTCAAGTTTTGGACATTACGGATGTTTAATGATGCTCCCACTTCATAAGCCATGTCGAAAGTATTCTGTGAAGAAAATAAATCATACAATATTATTAATGCCTAAACACGGTAAAATTCACACTTTTACTTTCTTTTTGCCAAAAAAACGTCGGCATTGACGATTTCTGCGATATTGCAACCGTTTCTTATGCCACTGTGATTATCAATTGTGTTGACCGTTTGCAAACAAAGAATATTTCTAAGATAGTAAGATTCGCTCTTGTTAACTTGTCGCTTAATAACAAAATTGATTACCATTTTCTCGTAAATAATCAACATATGCAGAACAGTATTGCCATTGGTATCCTGCTTGTTAGGATCCGCGCCTCTTGCCAATATAAGTCGGTAGCACTCCTCTTGACCCAAACATGCTGCGAAACTTAGAGGATATTCTCCCCAGTAAACGTACCTGGTAAAATTAAGTTTAAAAAAGTGCAGCCAACTGATATATCGTTTACAACATTAAGCGTCAAAGATACTTAAAATATTAGCGACGGGTTTGTGTAACATCGATCTAAATGTTATTAGCGTTTATGTTCTCAAAAAGGTATCATATTAGTGACGAGTGCGTGTATCATCAATGTAAACCTTATTAGGGTTTATGTTCACAAAGAGGTATATTCTCGAAGACAATATTGTAAACATAGTACACGTGATATGCATAAGATCTTCATATTTATGTTCACAAAATCATGACACCCATTTAGGATGGTGTATTCCACTTTGATCACCCAGGTGATATCACGAAGGTGATCAAAGGCGACTCATTGGTGTCCTTTGATCACCTGAGACAAAATCACCAGAATGATCATAGGCATGGATGGGTGATAAGGTCGCATTTATGATTACCTAGATGGAACAAAAACGATCATTTTAGGCACCAATGTATTTTACGTATTTTGTATAGGAAATTAAAGGATACCGAAATAATATATTTTTTGAAGGTGATTACGTCTTCTCTTAGAAGGAGAGAGTTTTAATCCATATTCCACCCCTCTGGCCAAGTGCAATTATTAGACTTTAAGTGAACATATACTGATATTTACCCATTATAATCCGTATCAGGCTGGACATGTACCCATTCATACTCTTGTGAGTCGGAACGTGAGGCTTTCTGATCTTCCGGGCACATAAAATTGCCATAACAACGCTCATGATAGTCAGCGCCGGCGTCTAATAAGAATTTTGCCATTGTCGGATCCTCGTTTACAATTGTCAAGTGTAGCACATTCTCTCCTATATATCAGCAAATGAAATACAATTTTAGTAGAAATTTAAATCACTAATACCGATCTTATTTATTAAAATCCTTCTCACATTTTGACAATAAACATAAATATACTAATTGAATTGAATTCATGCGTATGCATTCAGCTCTTTTGTCATTGGTGCATTTGATAAGTCTGTCTGAAAACCCTAACCACATATTGATTTTATTGTACTTAGTACCTACCATAATATTCATCCCCCATGTAAATATCGTTGATAAGTTTTGGATAGAAACGCAACAGCCTTTTTGCAAGGTCAGCCAGTAGAGCTGTGGCGTTTAGAAAACACAAATGTAGAATTGTCTCTCCAACAGCACCACGTTCCTGAGGAGAACATTTTTTCTGATAGTAATTAAGTTCAGTATTTAAATAATAATTAATTAAGTACAAGTTAAACTTGAACACTAGTTAGTTATTTGCATTAAAAATATTAATATCCACAACGAAGAAAAGGATGGTAACGGCCGTGCCGCTTTTTTGCTCGACTTGGCGCGGGCACTGCGGTACCCCCAGATTGTAAAGGATTTCAATTATTTTTAACTTTTTTCTTATTTTTTAATGTAGTGACAATGCACATGCTCCGTGTCTATTAAAATAGGGTTTAAGAGGCAGAGCCTTTTGCCAGTCGTACAGCGGAGGCTTAGTATAAACTAAACTGTTTGTCAATCTAAAATTTTAAATTTTCCCTTTGGGTACAGAATTTCAAGAATGATTTATGCTCAGTTTTTACTTGATTGCGTGATGACCAACTATTTATAAGAGTGATAATTATTTTTTTCGGTTCATTTAATAGCTACAAACGCTTGTTTAGCCACAAATACTCCATCTTTTAATTTTTTGTGTATTAGTATTGTTCAATAATTAATGTTATCTGCTCACAACCCATGGCTGTTTCAATCCTATCACTTATACAGTACCTTGAGATCCCAACATAATTCGCGGTACGCCGATGGGTTGGCGTCGTATTCCTCCTGTGTAACAAAAGGCCAGTCCTTTTCTATATCGAACTCTTCATCAGGGTTCTCCATACCTCTCAAAGGTGGAAGCTGAAGATCAAATATATATACTAGATCGAATAATGAACATAGATATTCATTTTTTTACATTATTTACTTAGTTAATTCTAACATATCAGCGGTTTTAAGTGATTTATTAATGATTTTAGATTTAGACTTGTAGAAATATACCGACTTTTTTAAATATTTTAAAACTGAAAGGGACATAATAAATCATAGAATGTCAACGACTTTGCAAAAAACTATTACTAACTATTATGCCTTTTTAAATATCATTAAGTATGTTCAATTTTACCAATTTATGTCTCGGCCGTTCTTTATTCCTAAAGAGTACGAGGTGTGATATTGGTATGTACCGTCCGGCACCCCTATTGTATAGGAAAGGTTCTACTTTAGTCTTAATCGCGTGGTCAATTTCCGCGTACTGTTTGTTTTGTACAGCCCTCTTCATCATGTCTACTAGAAGTCCTCCACCTATACCAGAATAAAACTTCGGATGTACATATCAAGGGTAAAACGTTAAAATATTGCGTATGTAGGTACGTATCATTTTTAAAATCGAATTGCAGATTTTTTAGGGGATTGGATTGCCATTTTTGTTTAATAATATTCACATTTGTTAACAATAATAAAAAATGTATAGACATTAAATTAATTATAAGCTTCAATTTTTATTCCGTGTTATAACAATTAAAATTTTAACAAGTATATTATTTGGATGTCAAAAACAGGAAATTTAAATCCATTTAAATTAAGTAAGTAAGATATTGCAATTTATAGGAAATAAGTAAAATACTAATATTTATGTAATGTTCTCTGAACTTAGAAACAGTGCTGTTCCCAGCATTCGATTGTATAATTAATTAATATTGACGCACTTCGAAACTTAGTCAAACAATCGACTAAGACAACGAATAAAATAAACGTACTTAAATAATTCAAAATCTTACCTTTCAAATCAATTAGTTTGTAAAGCTTCTGTTCGGACGTGCCCGCCTGTTTTTTAACGCCGCTGGTGACATTACTTTCCGTATTACCCATGATCAGGAATTAAAATTTATTGCCCAAAGTTGGAAAGTTACCAAACTTTTGAATGCAGAGGTTACGAAGTACTTGCGGTCTACGTATCGACAAATCAACTCGGTTGCTGTGACAGCAACCATGGCACATTCAATGTATGGTTTACGTTATCTATATAAAGCTCAGATTGCTATCTTATAGTTCGTAATCGATATTTACAGGATCATGTATCATGCAGGCAGAGATCGAAAATTTCGGTTAGGTTTCAATATATTACCATTAGAGTACAATTTTATAAATGAATTACAAATTATTGTATCGCATAAACATGTAATTTGTACAGATTTCAACAGTTTTATTTGGGCACGCCTATTTGCATGTATTTCTACATAAACGTGTTCGATGATTATTGCACAATATCGAGAGTATTATAATATTAGGTAACGCCTTCCTTACCTCTAGGATTATAAGAAAAACATTTATTTTTAAAAAACACTTTATTTTACTATAATTCCACTCATATTAATCTAAATAAAAGGTTAAAATTTTCAAATAAAACTTAAAATGGAAGCATAGAAAAATTGTGCTTAAATAAAAACGCTGAAATAAAAACCATAACTTAATTTGAAATGAAATCATTTTTTTACGGTGGAAAGCGTGAAACGAAAAACAAATAGAAACTGCAACAGAAAAAATTAAAAGATAAGAAAAAAATAAAAGATAAGAATAAATATTAGTCTTCTGAATTAGTATAAAAATTTCAATAATGTTTTAGCGTTAAACGTATGAAAACATATACCTACCTATAAAATACTTACCACTTAAGCCTTATTTATCCGCAAGAAATGTTGCTGATTTCTTATGGATAAAATCGTGTTATGGGTGAAGAGGTCATTCTAAAGTTCTAAACTGCTCCGTCGGTAATATTGTTGGCCTATGCTCATCTACATCAAATAAATATAACCGCAGTGGAAAATAAAGATTAAGGACACTTAAAACGTCTTCACTTTGGATTTCTAATGTCACTTGTTCGTCAGTTATTGCGGATATTCTATGTTATCTAACATTAACATTTGGTCTTAACAATTTTAACCTCTATTTAAATTCCATTGGTATTTAACTTTTAAAATCATTTCTTAGCGCTTATTTACACTATACAAAAAACCTGTAGATGTGAATATTTTCAGGATTTTAGGTTCAGTTGATCCGACCGCGCGTCGATTTCTGAGTCATCTTCTTTCGTTCGTTTATAATTCATATATCGAGTAGAACAGATTATAACAATTCCGTTAATGAATAATTAGCAAAGGGAGAGACCGGTTGTGCTCTGATAATCTCAGTTCCGAACTTGTATATATTCAAGATCTCAATAATTCGATAGCGCGATTCAGAATAAAGTGGTGCTAAAAATATAGTAACAACACCGTAATTATTTCCATATAAAAACAGTAGAAACTTGTATGATATCCGTAACGAGGGAAGTAATTCCATTCATCATATGGGTTTTATACTTTAGTCACCTTTTACTATACTCACAAGAGGAAAGACTACCAATAGCTTAGACCGACTCTCACATCAAGGTAATTATCCGCAAATTATCATAAATTAGAGTTAAAATCGTATCGCAACAGTCTATAACATTTACCTTTTATCGGTCTAAAAATCCACAGTTACCTACGTAAAACCCCATTTTTTACATATAAAAATATTGTTTTGGCTTTACCTGTAAGGATAATTTGAATGTCGTGCTATGGACATTGGTAGAAATTAGACTATAATAATTACATACTTGACATTTGAGGAACTTGAATGGATATATAATATGGAGCCTTAAAAATTAGGCATTTCGTTGCAAATAGCTAATAATATTAATAAAAAAATCCCTAACTTGCCCCTTGGTCCACCCTACTATTTAAAATTTGATTTACATCGGTCACATGTCTGGTCTTGGGTCACAAAATAATTTATTATCAAGTACATTTTTTTTTGTATTTTTGATTCTGAAATTTTGCGAACTCTAACAATCCAAGCGGGATCGAGTAAAAAAACTTAATCCCGCGGGATTGAATTTGTCGACCCTCGTGGCCGAGCGGTCACCATACCGGTCTAACGCGCAGTGGGTTCCGGGTTCGATTCCCAGCCAGACAGAAATATAAAAACAGAAGTTTAGATTTCTGTTCTAGGTCTGGGTGTTTGTGTATTCGTTTTTGTGTGTCCATGGCTCCCACGACACAGGAGAAAATCCTAGTGTGGGGCTATGAGTGTAGAAAGCGTGTTTTTTTTTAAGATTCATTACTGGCGAATTTAGTAATTGTTAAAAAGGGGGTAGAACTTGTATGGATCGTTCGTGGAGCAAATTCGTGTAGAACAGGGGTCTATCTGAAGTCGATGCGTTTCTACTCCCGAGGAGTAAGGTGGTCGCCTCAAATATAAGTGAGCCGCCAACCACACCCTTCCCCCGAAACGCAAAAACTGTTTCACTTACTTGGTTCTACCATCGCCACACGATTTTTGGGCGAAACAGTTCTTGCGTTTCGGTGGAAGGGTGTGGAAACAGGCTAACATACATATGAGGCGACCATCTTTGACCAGTTAATGTAGAACTCTTCATTCTATAATATAAAGTTGTCATGTGAACTGTAATCTCGTTTATTACTTTAATGTTATAAAAAAGGTAAAATGACGTAACTCTAAAATACGCCTTCTACTTAAACTTTCAATAAATAGAATCTAATTAATAAAATTTAAAATGTATATGTGTAATTAATTTACATACACCGATATTTCAATCGGTACTAGTTAAAGGAATGCCGAAATGTTAAACAGGAAATTCTGAGTATTGATGAATTTAGATTTATTTTTTGGGTCTGGGTGTTTGTGTATTCATCTTTGTCCATGGCACCCACAGGAGAAAATCCAACTATGGAGCTATGAGTGTACAAAGCGTTGTTTTTTTAACAAGTGACAGGCAAATAGAATAACCAATTTGGAATACTGCCTTTATTGAATCGATTAATACATCTAGGAGCAGGTGGAACTACCATAGATATATTAATATGACGACTCCATTTTCATAACTGCACGTTGCTTATCCCGTATTTACTAGTAATTAAGGTTCAAAATTGCTTAAACTAAACGTAATTCTGAGATGGGATGCACTATTTCTAAATTAAAGGGATCAATGTACAGTAGTACGTTAGTCATTTATAAGAATTATTGCTATCTATTACTGCAGTTATAATTAGTTCTGCGCTTGACTGCACTTAATTATTATGAAGTTTGAATAAGTTATATTTTAGATGAGTAGCAGAAGCATTCAAATTCGAACGTTTTTAAGAATTTTACGGCCTATTCGTAATTGTGATTAGCTTAATGATTTTTTTAAGATTACAGTAAATCGACTGGGGAAAAACCACCGCCACAACCTATTTCTAGCGTGAAGCAAATCTTGCGTTTCGGTGGAAGGGTGTGGTTCCCGGCTCACTTATAAATAAAGCGACTTATATCTTAATCCTCGGTCCTAGATGCTTAACTACCCATGTGGGCTAATTAGTAACGTTTTGAATTACTAATCTCTCTTAACACACCACTAGAACAGAGCAGCGCATAACACTGCTTTACTAGACACTAAAAAACACTTTCTACACTCATAGTCTACATACACTCTAGGATTTTCTCTTGTGTCGTGGGTACCATGAACACAAAGACAAATACATAAACACCCAGACCCAGAATATAATGTAAACTCATCATTCAGATGTCTGGCCGGGAATCGAACCCACTACGTATCAGACCGGTATGGTGACCGCTCCGCTACGCGGGTCGTCGAGATGTCGTCTCCAGAATGGAACATCAAAAGTTTTGTCAACTAAAAATGATATTAAAATATTATTAACTTTTGACAACCCTTTACAACTGTTAAGGGTTGACAAGTAACTACATGTACTTAAGCCAATTATCAATTAAAATTCAACTGTTTATTTCTTATAAATTATTGGAAACATAAAATTAAATATATTGAAAAAATAGCCTTGTCAACATCATAGAGAAACAAATATTTAACGTACTTACTTATAAAATCGTTTCAAGCAACCGGGCATTCATCCAATTAGTTAAAGAATTGCTATGAAATATTAATTGAATTAAAATACCTGAAATACCATAATTATTACACGCCAGCTTCTCACATATTCTAGGCAGTGGATTGGATGTTTATAGCTGTGAATTGATAAAATATTTATCATGTCTTTTTAGAAATTGATTCTTATTAATCAAATTTTGAACTCCAGTAGTATGTCAATAAATCTAACTAAATCCCAAATTAATTATTAGGAACAAACTGGACTTAATTTATATCTACAAATTTTGGACGATTCGAAAATGGACCGTGACAAGAAAAAATAGGAGCAAACCTAGTACAAACAATTATTTATTAGGAACAAACGTAGGCTCCATGTATCTTGTCCCTTGTAGTACCGGGACCAGGATAGGACTAAGGTATCCTCTGCCTGTCTTAAGAGGCGACTAAGACGGGGTTTCCGGGGTTGCGGGCGGCAACAGTGGGAGCTCGAACTGTCCAGTCAAGTGACCCTGGGAAGGACGCCGGCATGTGTGGTCGCATGCCGTCGTAAATACCTGCAAGCACGGTGAGCGCTGATGCTCACCAGGAAAGAGCCAAAAAACGGCATCGCGCTTTGAGGACTCCGGTTGCGTTTCGTTGGAGATCCCGGAGCCCTCCACACAGCGCTGAGGACGGCCACCGGGGGGTTATAGTGCGGTAAAAATCCCACATAATCCAGCGTCGTTCCCACGGCGTCGTTCCCAACTTTTGAAGGTTTCCCTCGAAAAAAGGCTCCATCTGCATCTACAAACTTTGAACGATTCGGACATGGATCATAGCAAAAAACCTTTTGGTGGCAAAACAATAAATTGTTTAATGCCCAACGAAGTGGGCACGGGTCTGGTAGTAATTTAATAAAAATACTCATGGTAATCAATATAACTGTTACTTATACATGCACAAAGCGTATCCGCTAATCATATGAATGGAGTGGTCCGGCCAGATTCCGCGTTTATTACTTTCTTTTATATTATGTATTACGTATCACACCTTGATTGAGTGGTGAATAGTTTATCCGATTCGAATTTTTGTATGTTAGTTATTAAAGTTTGTTATTTTTAGTTTATGGATTAGCTTAGTATAATTAAATAGCTTATGTCCACGGTTCCGCCTGCTTCAGTTGCGTTTGTAACAACGATTACTATTCTATGTGTAATCTAGGCCATAAGCTTTTTTTTTGTTCTCGAGGGGGTAACCCTGCCGGTACCTGACGCCGTGGGAGCGACGCCAGATTATGTGTAATTTTTACCGCACCAAAACCCCTCCGATGGCTGTCCTCGGCGTTGAGTCGCGTTGGCTCGCTGCGAAGAGGACTCGGCGATCTCCAAAGGAACGTAACTGGAGTCACTGATTGCGTTACCCACTCGGGCTCCACCCATGTAACGGCTGGGCCATTACCTTTTTGCCAATTTTAGCGGAATCCAACCAGTAGCGTAGCCGTCAAGACTTTTATTTACCTCTTAACCGCCTTTATAAAATTAAAAAGTTTAACTGTTTTATTTAAATCAGTGAAGGTAACTAGTATAAGTACAGAATAATATAATATTTAGTCATTAATCAGGGGCGCGCGCAGTACATAGTTTAATTTACATAGACTTGACCTTTCTAAATGTTAAATATTTTCCTTAATGTTTGAGGCTTCATTTAGTATGACGTCTTACCTTGTAAAAATAAGTGACGTGAACCATTGATCGATTCAGGGTTTATGCTCTCGGAGGAATAATATGTTTTTAAATTGAAGACATCTTTGATGTCTTCAAGATTGGGGGGAGGGGGGGATTCAGGTCCCCCAATTTCCGTCCCTTTAAAGGTGAATGGACTTAAGTTCTTGCATTTTAATATCGGGAGATTTGAGTCGTTTAGCCAGATTCGGGGTATTTAGCCACAACGCATTATGATTAAACGAAACCAAGGGCTGAAAGTATATTTAGAGTCACTGAGAAAATTGAAAAGCCTTCCTCGGGTTAGGTGAGTATG
>DWNE01003950.1:0-15882 GCA_018249875.1 Cecropterus toxeus
ACTTTGCCAGGTGGTAGAACCAATGTAGTTCGACCGGGAAAGTACCACCGCCACACCTATTTCTAGCGTGAAGCAGTTTTTGCGTTTCGATGGAAGGGTGTGAACCCCTGTTCTATATGAAGCTGCTTACAAATGTCCTTGGGCGGCAGTAACCATTTACCATCAGGTGCGCTACTTGCTCGTTTGCTACTTCATATTTATAAAAAAGTTGTTTCTGCCGCGCATGGACATCTATAAACAACCTCATATAAAACAGGCATCCTATCTAAAGTCGATGCGTTGCTACTTTCGACGACTAAGATGGTCGCCTCATTTGTGAACCCGTTACTTGGTATATTTGATAAAATACTAATACACATTTGCTTTGTACATATTTGCTAAAAATTCTCATGAAACATAATAAATGGCTCTGAATCAATTGTTCGTCAAGACGTATTTATTAGCGATCATTTGTTTTCCGCCCCGACAACCATTATCTGATTCGCGAGTAATGTAACAAGATTCCCGGTTCTTCGAACAGCGTTAGTCTTACGGCCGACGTAGGCCATTATCTTACAAAACGACAATCTCAGTGGTCTATATTATTAGAAATGTGTCACGTTTTTGTATTCACGTAGAATCGATTTCATTTTATGAGTATCGTGTCGCAACTATTACGGCTCAAAGTCTTATGTTAAATACATACTCTCACATCTTACATGTTACAGTTTATTGTACTTTAAATCATGCAGAGGGCGGTAAAGAGAATTCGGCTGAACCTTCATTAGTTACCATTGCTCGAACATCTGGAAGTTTCAGCAACAAGATGGTAGCTTTAGCAACTATCGATAGGTGCTAAAGCTACCATCTAGTCAATAGGCGTTCCACCTTAATTTAAAAAAGCAACAGGAATTTCGAAAATCTAATATTCATATATACTTTTTAGTAAAAAATATATATAAACTTCATATAAAACAGGATTTCTAGGTTCTGTTCCATATGAGTTTATACCCCATCTTCAAGTCAATCACAGATTCTACAACGGCCACGAAATATTCCGTAGATTTTTATCTTAATAAGTACAATAAATTTAATAAATTTAAATAATAAATAGTACACAAAACGTTAAAATCAAATCAAGGCATATTAAAGTGATCGTACCTACACACTGAGGCATATAATATAAAATATTACCATTTATTAATGTAGGTTCACATTTATATGCGAGGCGAGCACCGACTCATCCGTTATTACGGCCAATTCGTAAAACCAATTTCAGAAACGTGAAATATCGTAAAAACGTGATCATTTCATCAACACCGGTTGGTACTAAGTTTGGGTGATACTATCCCAAAAAATATTTGGAATTGGAATATCGTCAGATTACTTTATTTAAATTATAGGCTTATAGACTCACGTAACCACTGAAAATTAAGTTGGAACATCCAATTAATATACATATCTCTCCCTTACTGGATTGCTTAATAGTTTACACCTTGCATGTCAACACTGTGTCCTTAGAAGCCAAAAAAAATACGACATAAATATTATAATTCACAGCATAATAGTCGTAATATGTTCGTCAACAATCATTTTTGTGGGTCCCCCGAAAAGCCTCAGACTGTATTAACAGAGTACAAATTATGGTCTGTCAATACCTAACGATATCGAAATTAATGACAGTTGTCGCTATTACTATTATTGTATTGACATAAATTAATGTTGACTACTAGGTTTTCGTCAGCTTAAGTGTAAATTATATGTTGGCTAGTAAAATAACTGTCTAAGTAAAATGTTACTGGTTAGCGACTAAACGTTGTTTATTTCTTACTTTTTACTATGAACTGAAATGCTTTGATTTCTATTGATTGTGTAGTCTATCCCTCTCTGTCTCTTTAATTATGTTTAAATGAGCGTTAATTAAGAGAGGGAAAACAATGTCATCGTGTATATTTGTAATCAAACACATTCATAGTCCTATATACGAATATTCCCTTAGTTTGTACCGTTTTTCCAAGTCTTTTGTAATTGAAATAGGGGGCTTATTTATAAGATTTTAAATCAAACAGACAGAGAGGTATAACATTTTTTAACTGTTCTTTAATAATTCTGTTTGAATGGAACTGTCTTGAGAACTGTTAAATGGATTCTGACGACTTTAAAGCAAAGACAGGACATAGATTTTCGTACATACTACTTTACATAAACATAAACGCTTTCTATACTCATAGCTCCACAGCAGGATTTTTTGCTGTGTCGTTGGTGCCATGGATATACGAATACAAAACACCCAGACCCAGAAAAGAAATGTAAACTCATCATTTACATTTTTGTCTGGCCGGGGATGGAACCCGGGACCCAGGGCATGTCAGACCGGTATGGTGACCGCTCCGCCACGCGGGTCGTCGAAACAGCAAAATATATGAAATTCTCGTTTAAGTACGGGCCAAAAAACCGTGCTACGGCAGTCCCGTAGGGAACTTCGTGTGTAGTAGGTATCTTTAGTACCTACCGAGTCTATTACATTTAATAGCCAAGGGCGAGGTTGTCGTCCCGCTTCTCTGGCTAATTATAACATTTTGACATTCGCTCACGACGTACGTCGATGTCGTGCGACACTCTGTGAGTGTTTTCTATATGTATTGTTTACAGCGCATTAATCTTAAACAATATTTTGTTTTCAAAGCATTTGGTAACAATCTTTTGCACTTATTTGAAGTTATAAGCCACTTAATAATTTAAGCAATAGTGTAGCGCAGTTCCTTTCTTTCAGTTTGTATGTTTCTTATATATGTATAAGCCTATAAGACCGGTAAGACTTACCAACGGAATTTCCGACAGTTACTAAAGTCTTTTATCATATAGATAGTGGGGATCTATAACTAATCAACGCAAAGCCTAAAGTACTAAAGCTAGAATTATGAAATTTGTACTATAGGTTAATTCTTTTGATGTAAATACATACATAGAAAGGATTTTTCCTACACTTTATCCTAAAGGGTTAATTAAAGGTTGTCTTTTTATTATAGTTAGTGCGATCAACGTCGGAAACAGCTATTAGAATATATTATTATGATTGTTTAACAGCGTTATTATTGGCCATGATAACATATTGCATAAGAGACATTCTAACTTAGCACTCGGCCTGCAAATGTGTCTCACATCTGCCACTGAAACTCAATTTGCGTACCAGCTCATGCAATTAGTTCCGAAGTTATACGTTGTTAAACTGAATTTGTTCTGTTAAAGCTACTAGAATATTACTCTGGTGATAGATCATTTTCAATAAACCTTATGTTTATTTTACCTTTCACTGCGTTTAAAAACAAAGTCATACAGTAAATATTAAACAATTGTCTTACCATTTTTCTTTCAGAAAAGAAGTACTCATTATTTTGAGTTATTTATTCCCTACTTTATAATGACCATATTTAGAATGCTAGATATATATTTACGATATAATAAGATACATAAGATATAACATTACAAAGAAGTGCGTAATTCCTCATACGATAACTGAAAGATACTATATAGATAATTTAAAAGAGTTATTATGAATATATTACGTTATATGTTCATGGCTTTAATAGATTTATAGCTTCCAATGGTTTAATACATTACATCGTTACGGCTGATGGGGCGAATACTATTGATTTCTTTTTACTAAAGCTTATAATGGGGACTAAGTCCTTGACGTAACACGCAATCATACGTAGATACGTGAGTGTCGATATTATAGATAAAAGTATGTCAAATTATAATAAATTATATCAATGTCAAAACAACTTTTAAAAATAAAACGATATAGAATTTAATAGACACAAAAATCCTAACTGTATAGAAATTATTAATTAAAATTAATAAACATTTGAAATAGAAAATATATATTTTAAAATACTGTACGTGATAACATAAGTTTTAGTAGTTCTTTTTAAGTCTGCCAGTATTTTTCTATTCGTTTTTTTTTAACTAATTTAACGTTTGTGATAAAATAGTAACGTGAATTCGGATAACTCGTCCACTCTTTTTTTTTTCATAAATTATATAGTTTGTATAAATCTTACAAAAAATATGACAAATCCAACGACACCGTAAATTTTAAATTCCTTCAAGTCGTTTCGACTGTAGTGTACTAAAAAAGGGCTATGTAGGCCCTTTTTTAGTACACTACATATACGATATAGCATATACGATACAAAAACTTTAACCTCCGTCTGATGCAGTCGAATAAAAAATATCAATAATCAAAATTCGACCGTAAATAAACCTCAATAAAAATAAACGACATTCACCGACGTATTACATGAATAGTTCTCCACTTTAATAGATTACATTTTTGATAACACAATTCGAAAACTTTATCTACTATAAAGCCTTATAAGTAATTTTCGATTTTATTGAGGAATACCATCATGGGTAGAATGAGTTTTAACTGACTAAACTTACACTGTAATTTATTTTGTCATTCAAAAAGTTTTTTATCTAATACTACATTTTTAAGTGTATTTTTCGTCTGTGCAATACTTTTCGACTTTGTTGAGAAACTTTATCATAGGGAAGCGAGGTTTTGTCAGTACAATAAGAATGTACTGTTTTATAAGAGTGGAGCAGCAATGAAAAATGCTGCTAAAACAGGAAAATATTTTTATTTTTGGAAGCCATGCGCTGCGTAAACGGTAAAAGTTATACAAAAATCTTGTATATAATATTAATCGTTCTGCATTAAACTTTACATTAACTTTAACGCGCAGTATCTGTAACAAGGGATCGGAAGTTTTCGCGTATACAAGTTAATTAACTCAAAGATTAACTTGTTTTATTAACGTAAGTTAATCTTATATTAAAAAAAGCTGTTACTTTATTTCAATGCATACTTTCTCATAAAGGTTATTTAGAGAGCAGGTGCCAGTAGCTGGTTATTGACACTTAAAAATAATTCTGAACAAGTTGAGTTATCCCGCGTTTTTTATTTTTTTTAATAATACAATTTTTGACCCGATAAGGATATAGATAATATATCAAATAAGTTGTAATGTGAAAAATAAATCTAATAAGTAATTTTATATAGAGAATCAAATTAATGAGAATCTATGAAAGGTGGAAAAATATTTTTGCAATCAATACTTACTTGGTAAGTCCGTCGTGGCGTACAGTTCTTAGTATTCCGAACTGAGTTCGCTGTTATCGACCAAACCATGAATACAAATTAAAAGATTTGTTCGTAATCCGCTGATTTTCTTGGAAATAAATTTTGCTTGAAATGTATCTAACTCCGGCCTAAATATTATTTGGATTTTCTTCGCGTACCTTTGTTGTGCGATATGTGAATTTCTCACATCTATACAAATAAATAAAATGGAAGTTTGTGACATCAAAATAAAAGCTTTTAAGCAAATATCAATTACTAGAAATTTTGTCTGTCTGTTTGTTCTGGTTAATCTCTGAAACCGTTAGATCGATTTTTACGAGACTTTCACTGTTGAATAGCTGACGTTATAAAGTGTAAAATAATTGAATAGAATAGATAGAATAGAATAGGATATATAATAGGCTATAATAATTTTATTTTAGGGATTGCGAAAAAAAAAATTAAAATCCTCAACACTTCCCATGATTTTTACAAAATGTATGATGACTCAGCTTCAGCCAACTCAATTCTCTCTCTTAAAAAATAAATGTAAATATGGATTTAATCGTAAAAGTACACTACTTAGATGTTGGTACTTAAAGGCTATATCAAGTATTTTTTTCTTACCATATTGTTTAGAATACTTTAAATGTAAGCCTATGTAGAGCAGAGACATATGTACATTTTAAATATTCCCGGTAAGATATTCCACGCAAGGTTTAATTACATTTATTAGTGTTACTTTAAAATGATGCGCGTCGCTATAAAAATATCAAGGGCAAACTCCTATAAGGAATTAACTATGTCACTAACGAAACTAGAATAGTATAACATCACTTGATGGCACGTTAATCATTCATGAGAATCGGTTGTAGAATCTGTCGCATGTGTGGTTATTACATTTAGTATTCAGTCGTCTCAATTCATGAATCAATGGAATAGTAAACTGTAGGAACGAATACCTAACTGTCCCTAATTGTTAGATAAATACAACGCTTTTTGATGAAGAGTTTAAGTAGTATAACTTTATATGATTATCAATTAATAAGGTGGTAGAGAAATGATTTAGCTGACAATTTGTAAGTGCCCCCGTAGGCCTATGTACAAAGTATAGACATTGTAGCTATTTCACTTCATAAAACTACATACATATAACCGTCGTAAGTTGAAACTACTGTAGCATAAACATTCATAGAACGTCTATTTTCAGATGGCGTTTGTTTAGATGTTATGGTTGTTTGTAACTGTTAATGCGATGTAACTATTATTTTTATATCACTAAAAAAATAACTATAAAAATGTTCAAATCAAGATTCGAGACATTTCTCAAGTTACATCAGTTCTATCATCATAAAATATGTAAGTAGTCGATGTAGGTATGTAGATTTACGAGCGATTTTTCTTGTTTCATGAAAATGTTAAGGCCTGAATTGCTTCGAGAAAAGGATGGTACGGCCGTGCCGCTTTTCTGCTCGACTTGGCGGCGGCACTGCCGTGCCCCCAAATCGATTTTACCAATTTTTGATTCTTAATGAATATTTGTATATTCGGAATGGTCACTAAATTGGAAAGCGTCCTGTTATTTCCCGTGGGACCAGTTGTATAATTCAGTGTGAGTTTAGGTATGTTGTCCTACCTCTTGTTTAGCGGACATTATGGCTTGCCATAAAAAAACTAAATGGAATATTGAACACATCGAACATCAACTTGGAGTCCTCGTTTTCAGATTAATGTTTGTCGGTTTTATGGTGATTACAGGACGTGTATGACCTATAGGAATGTATACATTCCACTATAATTAAGTAATGTCTTTATATTGCATTTTGTGTTATAATTATGGAAACGCTTTGAAAAAAATCGGCTCTAACAAGAGTCAATGAAAATATTATAGAATTATCATAATAAAAGCTAAAGGAATAAACTGTAAACTCATTATGTT
This sequence comes from Cecropterus toxeus, assembly GCA_018249875.1. NCBI lineage: Eukaryota > Metazoa > Arthropoda > Insecta > Lepidoptera > Hesperiidae > Cecropterus > Cecropterus toxeus. The sequence continues at coordinate 7,047 of DWNE01003950.1, forward strand.
TGTTTTTATGATAATTGTACATCTTTATCGTTATTAATGTACGTATGTACATGTACTTAATGTAGATATAATAAAAAGTATAAAAAAGTCCTTTATAGATATTTCGAAGATTATTTTAAACAATTCGCCTGAATAAAGTTAACAACATTCTTTAATTTCGGGTTATGTATGGGTATTATGTAACAACACAACGGGTTTAATTAAAGAAAACTCGTAAAGAAAGAATAAAGTATAGGAATAAACTAGAAGTAAGTAGACTCGCCTACCTCGGGTTTCAAATTAATGTTTTAATGATGTTGAATACAATCATTTTTTGGATCAGTCTAAAGGAGTGCTACTTACATTCTAAGTTGTAAGTAAAAAAGTAAAGCTTGATTCGATACAATGAATATCTACATTATCAAGCTGAAAAAAGTTCATATATTTTTTTGGTACAATAAAGTTGAGTACAACGTAACATACCCAGTATTTTTCAAAAGGGAAGGTATTGAATGTCACTACAGTATTATTTTCAGATTAGATTATGACCAAAAGGCCCAAATAAAACTCACAGAAAAATCCTTATGAAATCCTGATGAAAATCTAGATCTCTACGTATTCCTTTTTGGCGAATCAATACCTCGATGTAATAACTAAGCTTTCGTAACATTGTCTAAGTTACATAAAAATATAGCTGGAACCTACGTATTTGACCTACATTTCCTTTGATATTTTTCGCCCAAATTTGGCGTCTTCCCAACTTTTTTTTAGCAAAACAACGAGGCTAACAAGCTCCTAGTTATGAATAGTTTATGACACTATTGGATGGTTTTTGGATATATTCAATAATGGGTATAATAACTATCATGATATGCTCGGTGAAACAATTTATTCTTAATTTTACAGATATCAACGATTTAGTTAAATATGGTGATTTCTTTTATCGTCTACCTATTGTCCGGATTTCAAATATACATAGATACAGTTATTTAGCGAAAACATATTAATGTAATCATAAATAATAGATATAAAAAATAATCATTATATAGGTATATTTTTAATATGTAAAGCTACCTTCTTATTTTATTTTATTTCATGAGCGTTTTAAATACAGTCTGTAAATATTATTAGTGTAGCACCTAATGCAAAAATTATAGTGCATCTATTTTCAAATCTATATTATTCATCTTCATAATATGCTTTACATAAATATATTATAAACATTAAATTATATACAACTCTTATATTTATTATTCTTTCTATTCGTAAATATTCTAGACTCTACCAATATCTACGCTGGTTATTTAAATTACACAACTGTATTATACTACAAAGAAACGTACAGTCATTTAAAAATTCAAAAGGACGATAAAAACTTACCTTCGCCGCTCCCGCCGCAGTATCGATTCCTTGCTACCACCACCGCGGTCTCACCGGCCACCGCCACCACTCGCTACCAAGCAAAGTAAAACAAACCAAATTAACACACACACTTATAACGTTCTCACTATACAATACGCTACCGGCGAAATCCGCATCGGTTCACTTTTCGCCACAGTCAACTTTTGTGGAAAACTTCAAGAACTAAAAAAGAAAAGCGATCAGTTCAATTCCTGCGCTAAAAGTCATATGAGAGTTGCGAATTTTTTTTTTACGTCGAAAAGTGAGCGCGCACCGCGGGAAAGTTTTATGCCGTTTTGCGCTTCCCCATTCCGTCGGCGCGCACGGAGCGAAAGTTTTCAGCCGAGCGTTTGAAGGCGAGTGTGCTTTGTTACGCAACTCACTGCGGCGCGAATCCGCCAGGGGGCAGCGCGCCGCCAGTGGCGCAGTGGCGGGCATGCGCACTGCCCTCCATGCGACACCGCTGCTTCTCTTTTGTTCCTTTCGTTTTCAGTTTCATGTACGATACGCTACACATTAAATACGTCGACCACTTTACAAAACAACTAAATCGATGAAAAGTCTACAATGTCGTCACTGACTTGTACAAATTCATAAACGTTTCTAATTTCATTAAATTGTTCAATTTGAATTATCCCATGACTGAAATAAATAATTGTTTTGTACATCTTTAGCTTTTTTTTTTTGCAATTATTTCCCTTGAAATATTAACGATTGCATATAATATTACAATGTTTAATATTAAATCGTAATCACGAAATCTTATTTAGGTTTACATACCTACATCTTATTTATGCTTTACTTCGTTTCAGTGTCAGTTTTGTATTATTACCGTAATTAAGCCAGACAGAACGGCTCTGTGGATTGGTAGTGAAAGAAAGTCAATATAAAAACTGCGGTGGAGGTCAGGGCACCAAGACATCGCGTGTATGGCGATAATGGCGAACCAGGCGAGTCCAACGCTCGACCTCGCCGCCCTTAACTGTGCTTACACACCTACATTTAATTTAACGTCATTTAAGGGGTTAAATTTGTACAACAGCACTTCGCGTTACTAGACTTTGTATGCTATAAGCAATGAATACGAATACGTTCATTCTTATGGCTTTAAAGTTTTAAAAAAAGCAGATATATACGTACGTACGTTATTGATAAATAGAATCGTACTTATGTATTGTCTAGGTAATCACGAACATATTATATCTCGACATGGGCGTCGCCAAGAGAGGAGGGGCAAGCGCAGCTGCCCCTGCCCCCTACACATTCAAAAGTCTTACACAACAGATTTACTTACTCAAATGAGACCACCAACTTACTACTCGGGAGTAGCAACGCATCTGTGATTGACTACAGATAGAACTCCTGTCTATATGAAATATGAAGTAGCTCGTTTATTACTTCAATTTTATATAAAAAACAGATCTTACCCGAGCAGAGTTTAACAGAGCCCCCCCTTACTCACTAGGTCATTGCCTGGCGATGAAACATTATCACGACTATATTTTCAAATAATTAATTATTAATCTTACTTAATTCCTTACCATGTAGGGCCTTTAACGACTGAATAGTTTAAATATGTTAACATCTAAACTAACATTATAGTATTACATTTTAAAAGAATTATTCGCTTTTTATTTTCTTTACAGAGCTTTCCCTTTTTTCCTTTCAGCTCAACCTCAATGAAACTTCAAGCTGGAAAATGTGGTCAAAAGCGGAATAAAACCAACAGAGATAGACATGTACTCAAAAAGCCTACCTTTGATGATAAAAAAGGCTATCTATTCGTATATAGACATTTATATTATTACATCTTTATTTTTGTTAATGTTTGACGTCATTGCAAGACTAATGAGAGAATAATATAACGAGTAATTCGTTTAATTAAAAGACAATTGAGAGGTGAAATGAAATTGAGTAATTATCTTTAGTTCCACCAATGCTACACTTGAATATTGATCATAATTATTATCATTTTTTATACTATATCACTCCATTTATTAAAAATGCACAAAAACTGAAAATGGAATCACGTAGGAAGCTTCACCTTGCGACGCTTCTTTTTGGTGTTATAAATACTAAAATGCATTCATACCATGTCAGAAAATAGGTATGGTCGGCTTATGAGAAGATTTTAATACACGTCCTCGAAGGAATCCTTTAATTGTACCTTTTCACCGCACCCATTCTGATATCATAAATATAAATTGTATTTACTATAGCTTCAGGTGAATTTTTGACAAATTTAATAATATGTACCTCATACTCACCTGATTACTTATAGACATTAAATTAATAACTCGATTCTACGCAAGTTGGATGCGACAAAACAGAAAGTCATTTAATAACATAAAGCACCACATTAATACAGGTATACGTTCATATTATCCTATTAATAATAAATTAATAAGATTTTGTTCACAAGCACGGTTTATATTGAGCAATAATACCAAATACTCCAAGTGGTAAGAACAAAATGCGTCTACCCGCGTCATAACAATTAATTGGGACTTAGCTACTTACTTGGTAACAGCTTTTTTCCTCCTTTCTTTTCTTCACTATACGCATATCCGTGTGTCACTCTATGGGCTCACTGAAAATCAGCGCCATGGTGACATACGCAATGGAATCAATGCTGAGTATATTTTCCGTATGCAATGTATACATACAAGCATATGCTTGTATGTATACATTGCATACGGAAAATATACCGTAAAATTACTGTTATCTATATATGCTGTCATACCCATATGGGTATGACAGCATATATAGATAACAGTTAATTATGTAGATAATTGTTGTACTCTTATTAGTTTGTGTTACTAGTCTACTACTTTGTATTTTTTCCCTTGTTATGTGTGTACAATGTAAAGTAATAAAATTATTTCTTTCTTTCCTCCTTTATATATGTTTTAAGCAACTGTGTTTTATTTTATTATGAAACATAAATTCCATGTCCATAATGGGCCGGGTGGTGGAGAGCACCAACATCCTCCTCACTACATTGGCGTGCAAATTCGACAATCCTCTCTGGGCCTCCTGGAACGGTGTATACACGCTCCTTAACAGGCGTCTTTGTAGTTAGGAGTTTATGAGTTTTTTTTGTTTGTTTGTTTTTATTCTCAATTTTATACTAACTTAGGCTAAGTGGTTCTAATACTAACCCTTGTGCTGTCCTATTTATAACTTTTTTACTAACGTACTATGTAAGAGAGTGGTAATACGAACAAATCTATGGACCCCGGGGTCTGAAATGAACTATTATTATATTTAGTATTGTTATTATTATAAATTGAATCATGTCATTGTTTCTTATATTTACGATTGTTAATTATATTTTCGTCTCATTTTATAATATTTAGTTTTGTTATTATTTTAAGTAAAAATATCAAGAAATGGTTATGGCTACATTAAGACGAAACTGAGTAATATTGTAAGCATGTCAGCTCTATTTATAATTTTATTCTTTAAAATATCTACGTCGTAAGTAGTGTTTTTGATCTTTGAATTAATTTTTTAATTTTATCTCGACCAGTAGCTAGCTATGCAGTTCAGTTTTTACCACAAATTTCACGGTACTCGAGTTTTTTTCGAAACATGGCTGTAATTTTCTTTTTGCTCGATAGCTGGTTATGGTTATCTTTCTCGGAAACTGGGATGCCTGGAGCGTACTCAACCCCGCTGATCTGCTGTGTGGTGCCGGAACTGGGTAGCGGTCAACCTGTGTCGGATGTTTCGAAATCACCCATGAGGTGAGGTGAGGAGGTCGACAATTATAACGGCGATCGACGGCTTAACGTGTCCTACGAACCATGAGAGTGCGCATAAAATTTAGTCGTTAGCTTCGTCCATACGGCAGACTGAAGAGTATAATGTAAAGCCTGCAATTCTATCGAAATCCGCGCGTTACCGGAGCTCATTTATCTTTAGCAGTATGAACATAAGTAAATCATAGGTTATTAGAACTAACCACAACAAAACCAAGTATATAGTGCCGAGACGTGATCCTTTAATGTTTGCCTTACCGGAAAAGCTCAAGGTGATACGAAGAGAGCTAAAAAGTTACCAACATAGCTCTTAGAATTAGCAGGCTGAAGTGGCAATAGCATCACACGGTCGGAGGTGTAGGAAATTTCATAACTATACTTTAATTGAACTGCGTTGTAAGAAACGCCTGCATTTTGGTCACGGCAATATTGGTTTTCGAAAACATTTCATTTTATTTCATCAGTTCCTTCCATTAGTTGCTTCTTCATTCTACCAAATGAGCTCTGGCCCCTAATTCCCTACTCTCTCTTGATCTACCATCTGTACCCACTTAACGTAAATATATCTACCTTAAAAAAGTACTCTGTGGTGCGAATTCTATTTCTTTTTGTTATGTGCGAATTTAAAATGAATTACTCGTATCAGTAGCTTTGAGAAGATTGTTGCATGGTGTTGGTTTGTAATAGCAACACTCCCTCTTCCAGTGGATATAGTAAGAATAACATTCAGGGATTGGCAGCAGCGCCTACCTGTGTAACATCAATACCCATTGAAGTCACACGTAACACGCAGTTCATGCGCGGTGGGTATAGGCAAACACTTCCATTAGGGTATAGCTGTGTCTAGCAATGGATATAGCGGACTTAAAGGCCTAGGAGTTCTTTGTAATAAATTTCTCTGGGACTTTATACATTTTCATTATAAGTCTGCGTTAAGCAATCTTAGTAGACTTTGGATTAAACTCTCACTCTGAAAAGGCATATGTGGCGAGCAATGAAACAGGAGAATGACGACATCGTGATGAACTTTGTCTTACATTATAATAAAAATCGTACTAAACTCAAAACAACCCACTCAAACAGAATTTCAACCATCATTCCGATAGTTAGACGGAATTTAGCCAAGTGTCGCAAATTGCAATAAACGGCTAATTCATTTTTAGTTCCTACTTTTTGCTATTCATGACCCCATTTGATACTAGATGGCGCTATACGTACTTATTTAAAGTAATATCCTTTTGTAATTAACTGTAATGTAGCAGGGGTGAGATGCTTTAATGTCTTAAGGTACGGTGACAACTCACCCAAGTTGAGGCGAGTTACGGGTGAGATGATTATTGACATTCGGCGGAGGAATTATTATTGAAATAAAGTATTACTTAAAATGTTATTTATTAGGTCTACAACTTTGCTCCCGCCGTTTTCCAAAAGATGGCGCTATTAGCCAGTAATAGTTCAAATAAATAAATCAAAGTTGTTTTCCATCAGTTTTGACATCTATAAATATAACCTTACATCGATATTAGTTAATTTTTGTTTGCGTCATATAGTTACACTTAATTAAATATGTCAACTTATAAACCGAATTCGTCATTTGCGGGAGATTTTACTTTTTCATTTCAACATGAAAAAATCGGCGGCTGAGGCTCCTCGGGTTATTTCAAGTACTTATGGTGATGATACTATTAGTGAAAGAACGTGTCGCGAGTGGTTCCAGCGCTTTAAAAGCGGTGATTTTGTTGTTGAAGATCGGCATAGCGATGGCAGAGAAAAAACTTTTGAAGATGATGAACTGGAGGCTTTACTCAATGAAGACTCGTACCAAACTCAAGAACAGCTAGCAAAATCATTGGGAGTAACTCAGCAAGCAGTATCAAAACGCCTGGAACAGCTGGGGATGATCCAAAAACAAGGATACTGGGTACCGTATCAGTTGAAACCAAGAGATGTTGAGCGACGTTTATTTGCTTGTGAACAGCTGCTTGAAAGACAAAAACGGAAAGGATTTCTTCATCGTATTGTTACTGGGGACGAAAAATGGGTGCACTACGACAACCCTAAGCGACGCACATCATGGGGATTGCCCGGCCACACTCCTACGGCGACACCTCGATAGAATATTCACGGATCCAAGGTAATGTTGTGTATTTGGTGGGATCATCTTGGCGTAATTTATTATGAGCTGCTAAAACCTTCTGAAAAAATTACTGGTGCACTTTATCAAACGCAATTAATGCGTTTGAGTCGGGCATTAAAAGCAAAACGGCCGCAATACGCTGATAGACACGAAAAAGTTATTTTGCAACACGACAATGCTCGACTTCACGTGGCGAAAGTAGTCAAGACGTACCTCGAAACACTTAAATGGGAAATTCTACCTCACCCGCCATATTCTCCAGATGTTGCTTCATCTGATTACCATTTATTTAGTTCGATGGCACACGGCCTGGCGGGCCAGTGCTTCGATTCTTTTGAAAAAGTGAAAAAATGGATCGGTTCTTGGATCTTATGAAAGGATGAAGAATTTTTCCGACGCGGGATTCGTTTGTTGCCTGAAAGGTGGTCCACCTTTCAGGCAACAAACGAATCAGTAGTGGAAAGTGACGGACAATACTTTGAAACATAAATAAGATACAATTTTTTTTATATAATTTTTTAAATTAAATAAAACGGCGGGAGCAAAGTTGTAGACCTTTATAAAACTATATCTTTAACTTAAAATTGATGAAACTTTAACTGTGCGGTTATTCATAAACGGTTAACAAACATGCGACAACAATATAATTAGTCGGTTAAATCGCCTCGTTATCCAATACGTAGATACATGTATAATCACAGAAACCAATTATCGTAATATTGTTATTCGATGAGGTCTGTAAAACACACAACTGGTTTACAAGTGCGTCATATATAGGTATTATATACGATGACGTCGTTGTTTCACATACTGATACAATAAGTTGCAGTTTTTCAATCGCTGTTTTTGTATACTTGGATAAATGCTGTTCTATTTACTTAGAACCTTTACACTTCACTTTACTACAAGGTTTCTGCAGCCTTATAATCAATACTTTTTTCTTCTTTTAATTATTTTTTGCCGTTTATTAAAATTAATTAAGAGGTTGAAAAATTCATAGTATGTACGTACATATGTATGTACATAGTGGATAAATGATATAAATAAACACTTACTTAAGATATATCTACTGACATTTAGACATATACATAAAAATATTGTAAAAGTCAGTATTTGTTAAATATTTCGATAACGAAGTTTTTCTTCGTTATATATTAATCGTCTAAAGACGAAGAGACCAATTATGATTCTTATCCGGGGGCCATGAAACACTTTAAGATGCATTCGCTTCACGCTACAACGTCAGCGTTGACGTCACCACTGCCACACCTATATCTGTTTCCACCTGTTTCTTTCTATTTCTACCTAATAACAGCAGTGTTAAGCGCTGATCTGTCCTTGTCAGACGATGTGGTAAGAGAAACCTACTTATCCTAGGCGTTTTACAGGGGTAGCATATGCCTAACTCCAGGTAAGATTTATCTTATTTGGGGTTAGTTTTCCTTCTTCCTTTACATCCCCGGTCGAACTACGTTCGTCGAAGTACCACCGCCACACCTATTTCTAGCGTGAAGCAGTTCTTGCGTTTCGGTGGAAGGGTGTGGTTGCCGGCTCA
>DWNE01003951.1:0-15882 GCA_018249875.1 Cecropterus toxeus
AGTTCATTCTACTGGGCTATCACCGCACACTTCTACGTACAGAGGAGTAACAGTTGACACGCACATCCTTTATGCAAATTTAAGACTTACACGTTTTTCTCATGGCCCTTGTCAGAACTGAACCAAATTAAAATGGGTCCAAACTGTAAGCAACAGCTTTCGAATAAAAAAAATGTCAAAATCGGTCCACTCTATCCACAACTTTCGATGTATCAAACATAAAAATACAGACGAATTGAGTACCTCCTCCTTTTTGGAAGTCGGTTAACAACTTGTAATTAATTACTTACAGGTAGGTGAATAATTTAAAAAGAAAAAAGTATTATATTTTTAATAGGCTAGAATCGAAGCCCGGATTTCCACAGTGAACCATCAATACTGTTCATTACATCACTCTATTTTGCAATGCCGAGTCTAAGTGAAAGCAAAACTCGCAAAAACAATGTATGTGTACGCAAAAACTCGTGTTTACGTGTCTCCAGACTGAGACCCCGGTAAAATATGTGATCACTTAGCGTCCTCCAATCAAATGACAATGCTGCGTAGCTTTTTCTTTCACTGTTGGTAAGTTTAACATTATACAGATACTTATACTTATGTAAATAATGTATTAACAAAACATCGACCCTATTTAAATAAACCGTATTTCTGAGATATTGTATAATTGTTTTATAAACAAAACCGCATGGTATAAAATAATCAAAAAACTATTAATATCCAAAGGGTTTTGAATAAAACCATATCTAAATTTAAATTTACGCTTATCTAGATTTTTTTGGTTTGTGAGTGTAAAGAATAAAGAATAACCCCGAAAGAGAAAACTCGTGCAGTGCTATAAATAGGTAAAGATAACGTTTATAATAAAGGCATATCAAGTACCTACCTATATATTTTACCTTATTTATTTTTCAGGCTTTACGTTTAATATTGAAAAATTCTAAACAGTAAATAAGTAACGCTTTCTACACTTATAGCCCCACACTAGGATTTTCTCCTGCGTCGTAGGTGCCATGGACACACACAAAGACAAACACAAACACCCAGATCCAGAACAGAAACCTAAATTCTTTATTCAGATGTCTGTCTGGCCGGGGATCGAACCCGGAACCCACTGCTCGTCAGACCGGTTTGGTGACCGCTCCGCCGCGCGGGTCGTCGTAGTAACGTATATTAAATGTAATGATAGGTTAAAAAGGTAAATCTAGTCTTCATTTGGTCCATGACAGATTTTTTCATGTTTTGCTAACTTAAAAAATGCTTCAATTCAAACGAGTAACGCTTAGGTATATGAAGAATACATGAGAAGAAAAACCGAGTTACAGTTACAAAATCAAATTTATTAAATTTAATAGCCACATATAACCACAATACAAAAAAGTCAAGTATCAATCAGAGCACTAACTCGATTACACTATAATGGGATGCAGTGGCGCTGTCGCGAGTTGCAGCTTCTAATCTGATAATGCGGCGGTTATGGCGAATGCGTGCGTCTTACCCTCGGTAATTCAATTTGCGCCCCGGACCACATGCCGGCAGCCTCGCGATCATCCCTAACACGTCCGCTGTTTTTAATTAACGAATCGGTACTTAATGTCAACCTTTAATCATCACGGGACGGAAATCTTACCTTTTTTAAATATGGAAGTAGTAAACGAACATAATTATAGTAGATAGTAAGTAGCTACTGACGCCCAAGCATCAACTGTAAGATAAGATCACTATCTCTAAGATAAGATGAAGGTGCGGTTGCAGGCTCACTTATATATAAGGCGACATATATATAAGCTCACTTATACCTCAGTCTTCCGAAGTAGCAACGCATCTGTGATTGACTTCAGATAGAACCACAGTATGAAGTTGCTTACAGGAAAACTGCATGCTCGTTTGCTATTTTAATCTGACAAAAAAGATCAGTCTCAGCGTTGACCACTTTTTTATTAAAAAATTAGCACACGAGGATGCAGTCCACTTGATGGTAAGTGACACTGCCGCTCATGAACATTTGTCATCAACTCCACATAAGATCAATCTTACCTGAAAAACCACAGATCCATAGCTACCCCTGAGGACTAAGTTTGAGTACATCGGTTAAGTACGTATCCCTTACCACACTTTTGAGATTAGAACACAGCAACGTTTAACACTAACGCAATAAGCCAAAAATAGGTGCAGCGACGGTGCCTTAAGTCCAACTACAAAGGTTTCTACCATCTCCAGACATTTTCTTCAAAACTTCATGTGAAATTGTCGATAACGAACTACCTAAGTTAATTCCTTTGTTGTTGTTTGTTATCCATATATCCATCCAGGGTTTGACTAGCCCTTTTGTAACTAAATATTCATAATAATAACGCTTTCTACACTCATAGCCCCACACTAGGATTTTCTCCTGTATCGTGGGTGCCATGAACACACAAACAATATTTGTAGTTACATAACGGTGTATTCCACTTTGATCACCCAGGTGACATCAAAGGCGACTCATTGGTGTCCTTTAATCACCTGACACATAATCGCCTGGATGATCATAGGATGGATGAATAATAAGGTCGCATTTATGATTACCTAGGTAACAAAAACGATCATTTTAGGCACCTATTTTACGTATTTTGTAAAGGTAATTAAAGGTTAACGAAATAATATATTTTTGAAGGTGATTATGTCTCAGGTGATCATAGGTTACCAATGAGTCGCCTTTGACCTGGGTAATATCGCCTGGGTGATCAAAGTGGAATTCACCACATTGCTACTCTTACCCTTAAGGTAATTATTGTATTACCTATCTTATATAGCTTATATATAGAATATTTTTCCCAAAAACTAGATCTTGTAAGTTTTTACTCAATGAACGACCACTCAAATTCAAAATGATCCTTGCATTTCGAAATGAGGCCTCAAGGCTCTAGCGGTCTCATTTCTTCATTTCTCTAGGGTCTAAACTAAATAAGCGTGTTTAACAATGTATTTAGCTATATAATTTAAATACAAATGTCATATGGTTAATCATAGGTCTACATAGCATGTATCTACATTTTATGAACTTCCTGAAGTAGCAAATACGCATTCCCGCTGATGTTAAGAAATGACAGTCACCAACGGATAACGGTGATTAATTCCATTATGGAATAAGGGTTCTGCTTCACGCCGTTCCACATACGCTACCGCCGCTGAAGACTATGATGACCTGGCAGATATAAAAAATCAACCAGAACTAGGGTACCCAGGTGCCATTTCGTCCGTCTTCCTTAACTAACTATAAGTTCTCCTTTTCGCACTGATCAATACTCAATGGAGCAAAGAAAGAAACAAACTAAATGTGTAGTCCTTCGATCAAGTATGTACTAGATTAAAGGTTACGGCTCCAAAAACGGCAAGAGAAATAAGAGCACCAATGAAATTTTGATCTTTGGGAGGCTATCACTCTCCCATTTATAATAACATCCCATTAATAAGAACATTTATATAGTATTCCTAAAACTTAGCTCCATAATTTGGTTCCCAGCATGCTCTTTAGGATACAAGATTTCTAGTGTTTTAGTACCTACGAGTATCAAATATTGTCAAAGTAATGCAAAGTAAAATCAAGCCTATAGCATTCTTGTACATTTACTTAGGCATTAGCTGATTTAGTATACTTCAGGTGTAAATTTATGCCTAACATTAAATTGTAAATGTAAATAAAATGGCCGTAATCAATCCGGTCAATTTTACAAACACGATTTGTAAACGCTTGCATGATCTCGCCTCGGTCACGGGATTTATCTACTTTTATCAATTTGCACTGTAAAGTCCGATACGACACCGAATGGGGAGCAAACAGACCGTATTCCAAGGGGCGGTGGGGGTTTCGGGTACCTCGGCAAACCCAGGCATTCGTACGAAAAAGCCAGGCGAGGCGCTCGGGGCGTCGAGGGCAAACACGACGTCTCCGGGGAGCCGCTCATTAGTTGTTCAAACACGCCGGCGGCCACTTTGACAAGCGCGGAGGACCTACCTCCGTCCTCAGTCCTTTCGATCTTCCCCATCAATGATCTAAGGTTAACTATAAAGAGCTATCGAACTGCAGATAGTAAATACGCGCGGTTTGCTTTATTTACTTGACTGTTTCAGTCGTGCGATCCCAGTAAATTGTGTTTTCCTTCATCCTTATTTTTCTTATTTAGTTAGACGTAATCCAGAATTAAACTTTATGTAGTGATAGAAAAAAACAGCTTTTAATTCAGCATTATTACGTCCGAATCAAAAAACGCAACTTCCCCCTTCCTTTAATCTACTGATCTTATTCGGTTGAAAAAAATGCAATATTCACTTTAAAAAGGAAAATGATAAAATAAAAGATATGTAACCCCAATATCCAAAAAAAATACTGAGCCTAATAATTGTAACATTAAAAATATAAATTTTTTTTAAAAAGGCCTTAAAATAACTTGAATTTCTTAATATTGCGCATTTGCAATTAGAATGATAAAATGCTTTTATTTTACAAAATTATGTTTATTACTGGGATAAATCAGTTTTTCCTTTCATTAGACGTCATTAGGTTTGGTATACGTTAAGAACAATAACTACCAGGAGGTAGTTATTGTTCTTAAGACATATCATTAAGTAGCAAAGCAGACTCAAACAAAGAGCAATCTTTGTAAATATTTTATTAATAAGAGTAAAGATAGTCTTCTTATTTGTTATTTTCATATACGGTAAAACTAATTTTATAGGTAAATCGTTCTTTAATTTTTTTCGGTACTCTTCGTGTGCCAGTCCTTTTCGACTTGGCAGATTTTTAACCTTACTGTCACACGTAAATTAAGAAAATGTATATTGTATACTTACTACAGCTTGTACCTATATAGTTAGGTTGAAAGATTTTCCTTACAATTTGCTGTTCGTTTTTCCGGACCTATTTAGCTCCGAGCTATCTTGGATGTACCTGTAAACACTTTTGTAATCTTTTTTTTATGGGAATTCTATCAAGTTTATCAATAACAATGTAGCTTTCGTGTATAGAGATTGAAATTCCGCCTAAATCATACAAGAATTATCGTAAAATGCGTACATGTATCATTTTTTCGATTGTATTTGTTTCCACGTTCATATTTGCGAAGACATGAAAATAAGCCAGGCGACAACGACGTCGCAATCATGGCGATGGTCGGAGTCATCAATCACCGGCTCAGGTGCACGTCTCCCCCCGCGCTCTGCACCTTCAGCCAACACCCATATATACAGATTATGTGAAACAATCGCTAATTAATAAAGGTTTATAGCACAACAACGAAATTAATTGAAATTTCTAATCTCTGGCCTTTATTATTTTATTTAGCAGACTGAAGATCATATTGGTCCAATAAGTAGGTATTACCTATTACATTTTTTTAATTATTATTAAGTAATAATTTGTAATACCTAGCACCAAAGATTTTTCTAAAATTATGTGCATATTAGAATTTAAGTATCAGTTCTTTATGGTGAACGAAAACATCGTGAGGAAACCTACATCTGAGAGTTCTCATAAAAAAAGAGTTCTCAAAGGTGTGTGAAGTCTACCAATTCGCACTTGGCCAGCGAGGTGGACTATGGCCTAAAACTCTCTCATTCTGAGAGAAGACCCTGCCCAGCAGTGGGACAATAATGGGTTGACGAGACTGATTTGTGGTTTAAATATAAATGTTGATATACCTTTTAATAAGAAGCATGGATTTGAATGAAATTGACTACACTAACCATTCGTTATAAAAAAAATATGTTGATGACTTTCGAGGTTTAATAACTTTGGGTGAAAAATTAACTTCAAATTAACATATATTTTTAACCGACTTCATAAAGGAAATATCCATTGTGAAGTCGGTTAAAAATATATGTTAATTTGAAGTTAAATTACTCTAATTTTTCACCGACTTCTTATTAGCTTTATACAACACATCTTTGTAGGATTTCTTTGGCTAACAATATAACATAAATCTTACATAAGAAGTTTTGCCTTATAGTTCTATATGGTGTCGTGTGAGCATTAAAATAGACATACTCGAACCAAAGATATTACGCACTGAATTATTCGGCCGAATACAAATAGTGAAAAAAATGCCGAATACGCCGAATACCGAAATACCAAATTCGGCGCATCTCTAGCTATAAGTATACTCTATAAATCAATTTTGAGGCAAAGCACAGATCAACGAGGCCGCTACAGCAATAAACCAACTAAATAAATTAAACAAGATAATAAATAAACAAATTAAGACTGTGTTCTAATTGATACATGTAAATTAGTAAATTAGTAGATTATAATAAAACAAACAGGGAAAATATGTACTAATTAAAATGTCCCCATGTACTAATTATTCGTTTTTGATTGAAACTTGCGCTTGATAATCATTTTTTTTTTAATTTTATCGGGAGGATGTTCCGGAGATGAGCAGCATAATAAATAGTAATAGTAAAACTAAATAGATAAAAAACCCAAATAATGTAAGGGAAAAGATATAGTAAGTGTATCTAATTCACCAGGTCGTAGAACCAATGTTCGACCAGCCACGTAGCACCGCCGCACTTATTTCTAGCGTAAAGCAGTTCTTCGCTGGAAAAGTGTGTTTGTCGGCTTACTTTAATATCAGGCGACCATTTTAGTCCTCGGGAGTGATAACGTATCTGTGATCGACTTCAAATAGAATCTCTGTTCTACATAAGGTTGCTGATATCTGCAAGTTACTGCCGCCCTTGGGGACGGCATCAATTATTTGCCATTAGGTGGCTTGCTCGTTTACTAACTCAATCTGATAAAAAATATCTAAGGTTTGTAGCTGAAGCTAATGATATTTTTATATGATTATTTCCTTCTAGGTGTCATTTAACATGCATGGTATTGTAGCGCCAGTGTTCACACCGTTCCACGAAGACGGTCGCATCAACCTGGGGCCAATCCCTGAATATGCTAAATTTTTGGCTAAAAATGGAATCAAAAATGTGCTAGGTAAGTCTTCTTCCCGGGAAGGACGACGGCACGTGTGGTCGCATGCCGTCGTAAACACCTGAAGGCACGGTGACCGTAAATGCTCACCGGGAAAGAGCCCCAAAGGGGCATCACGCATGGAGGACTCCGGTTGTGTTCCGTTGGAGAGCCCGGGTTCCTCCACACAGCGCTGAGGACGGCCACCGGGAGGGTTTTAGTGCGGTAAAAATCCCACATAACCCGGCGTTGCTCCCACGGAGTCGGGTCCCTTTTGAAGGTTTCCGCTTGTGACAAAAAAAAAAGGTAAGTCTTCTTGTTTGCCTTACGTAGTAGTATAACCAGGAAGACAGCACCGCTATTTTTTCTCTTCCCGTATGTGTAGCAGATAATTAAGGAAGAAAATCCACGACATACGCAGCGTCTTCATGTGTACCATCAACAACCTCTGGAATCACCAAAACACATGCCAGACATGGTGACCGTTGGCAAAACCCCATTAGAAGTGGCATATGTCCAGCACTGGACCTGAAAAGGCTTGAATGATGATGGATGGGTGATAATGGACATGACATCCATGCCCTCCTGCTCGGTAGCGCGACGATCTGCGCTGGACGGCGAAAATAAGTGGATCACGAGAGTCGAAGATCGGGCTCAGTGGCGAGCCTTGGGAGAGGCTTATTTTCAGAAGTGGACTGATGCAGGCTAATTATGATGATGGATGATTAATTTTATGCACTAAATACTTTCAGTCGGCGGTACTACAGGAGAGTTCGTGTCATTAAATGTAGAAGAGAAGAAATTAGTTGTAGACGCTTGGATGAAGGAAGCAAAGGCTTTGAACATCAAAGTCATGGTTCATGTCGGAGGTGCTCCGCTGCCTTACGTTATTGAAATGGTATGTACAATTTGTGTATGTACTGTATATTTTTTTATAATATGTACGACACAAATGAGCATGCAGTCCACCTGATGGTTAGTGTACACTGCCGCCCTTGGAAATCTGTTATCAACCCAATAAGATACCAGATTGTCTTACCTATGGTTAACCACAAATTCGTTGCTACCTCTGAGGACTACGTTGGAATACCTCGGATAAGTATTTATATCTTCCTTACCACACCTTTAGACCAAAACATGCCAATGCATACACTGTTGTTGTTTAGCAGAAATGGGTGTGGCAGTGGTGCTTATGAAGTCAAACCACAAAAAGTTCTACTACCTTTGTCTGTTTGTATGTGCGAGGTGGTAAAACGAGCATGGTTCGACCGGGAAGCTACCACCGCCACACGAATATCTAGCGTGAAGCAGTGCTTACGCTGCACGGGTGTTGTTGCCGCTTCATTTATATATGAGGCAACCACTTTAGTACTCGGGAGTAACACATACACTTCAAATAGAACCTCTGTTGTAGGTTGTAGGTATATTAGGTTTGTTACACATGTGCATGGGCGGTGGTGACCACTTGCCATCAGGTGAACTGCACGCTCGTTTGCTACTTCAAAGTTATAAAACATGTGCTTGTGAATATTTACACCGCGAAGTCGTTCCTGCATTTCGGTGAAAGTGTATGAATCACTTGGGACGACCATCTTAGTCAGATATAGATGAGGCTGCGGCGACTCTTGACTCTTCATAAGTAGGGGCGTAGCAACAGCCGTATTTGCCGTATCAACTATACGGGGGCCCCGGGCCTGGGGGGCTACAACACGCGTAAGCAAAAATTAATAAAAAATCCCAAAATCTGTCAGATAGATAAATAAATATTTCTTTTAATTTTATGCTAACTTTTTTCTTTTGTGAGAAATATTTATCCTTCTTAAGGGCCCCAACACAATTTTTATATGGGGCCCCGCCAAGGCATACTACGCCACTAATTCAGAGTCATATATCGCGGGATTCTGCCACCTTCCAAAATAAACTATGTTGTAACTGTAACGATTTATTGTGCAATGATGGATATCATTTAACATTAATCGAAAAACGGAATTCAACCGCAAGTTGCGTAATTTCAGGTAACACAGTGATTGTGCAATAGTTTGTTTTAATATGAATCCATACAGTAAGGTAAAAGGGTAAAGTGTGGTGAAGGTAAGAGAGATATACGTATCCAATGCTGTCCAACTTAGTCCCAATCTGCTATCTCTGTAGCTAGGCAATTATCGTATGATGGCCGTAAAATTATCTTTTTTTGCATCGAATTATCGTACAAGTTGAATTGAAGGCGTTTTGAGATTTTGAAGATTTTTTTTTGCTTCGTTTAACTACAAATCTTTTCACGGTCTTCTCATTTGGCAAACAAAAAATTCGACATCTGAAAATATTTCGCAACCAAAAATAACTGTTCTCAAAATATAAAGGTCATCTCTGAATTATATTATGAACAACACAAAATGTTATATCAAAACCGTGTCTCCTCAAAATATTCTACACCCATAACGGACAATGTAAAATTATCGTACAATTTTAATGTACTATCGTACCTCGTTCGGTAGTACATTAAATTATCGTACATTTACGATAATTATCGTATGGTTCTGAACACTGCTTAGTCCCAGGAGTAGCAACGCATCCGCCGCTAACGTATAGGATTAATTACAGATTTCCATTAGGCACCATCTGATGGACTGCATGCTCGTTAGCTACCTCTATTTTATATAGAAATAGCAATAATTATTTACAAAAGCTAATTTAAATTCTAGTTTTAAATGTTTTTTTGATGTGAAACATCTATTAGGCGCAGGTAAACCTGTTCATTAGCGTGGCGATGCTTGCATTTATTGTTTTTAACGCCATCTGTTATACATTGTCGGATATAATATCGAACAAAACTAAGCGGGCTGCGATGTTAGTTCGACTTAGTGCGAGGTACTGTTCGTAAATGGCGTTATATTCATTATGCTTGTTTTTTATGCATTTCTAGCACGAATACGATGTTTCACATCTGCCAGGGTTCCAGCAACATCAATATTTTTCTTTTGTTACTTTAGGCCAAGTACGCAGAGAAAGTTAAAGTAGACGCGATTATGACCCTTCCGGAGTTGTACTTTAAGCCAAAGACGCCAGAGCAGCTCGTGGCATATTTGGAAGTAGTGGCAAAAGCAGCGCCATCTTTGCCACTCTTGTACTACAACTTTCCCATGATGAGTGGAGTTGATGGTACGTATTCTTTAATCCCTGATTTAAAGACGCTTTCTACACTCATAGCCCCACACTAGGATTTTCTCCTGTGTCGTGGGTGCCACGGACACACAAGGACGACTACACAAACACTCAGACCCAGAATAGAAATCAAAACTCATCATTCACGTATCTGACTGGCTGGGGATCGAACCCGGGACCATGGTGACCGTTCTGCCACGCGAGTCATAGGATATATCAAAATTCTGCTTCCACTCTTGTATGTCTTGTGATATGCAAAATCGCAAGCAATATTACTTATACTTTATAGCCGCCAAGATTTGAGTTATAGTACCATAACAAATATGGTCCTATGACCATCCACCTGTGTAAAATGTAAAATGACGATCAAACAGAGAAATAAATAAAAATTAACAAATAATAAGTTATCAAAAAAAATAACGAGAATAAACAATTTAAGGAGACTTTTTAAATTCTTTATAATGTGTCAAAGTACAAGAAAAATTAGATTAAATAGGTAGTTCGTCCTTTAGCATTTTATGTACACCCCGACCTGGAACAAACATTTTAAATCGTAAAATAAGTGCCTGAGTGGGATTGAACCCGTAATCTTAGTGTAGTTCGACCGGGGAAGTACCACCGCCACACCTATGTCTCCAGTATAGTTCGACCGGGGAAGTGCCATCGCCACACCTATTTCTAGCGTGAAGCAGTACTTGCGTTTCGTCGGAAGGGTGTGGTTGCCTGCTCACTTTTATATCCCAGTCTTCGGGAGTGGCAACGCATCTGTTATCGACTTTAGATAGAACCCCTGTTCTATATTATGTTGTTTACAGATGTCCATGGGCGGCAGTAACCACTTACCATCAGGTGTAGTGCATGCTCATTTGCTAGTTCAAACTGATAAAAATCTCGTCATACCTGCATGGTGACCGTGAACCATACACGTCGACCGTACGTGGAACACACGTGGAGCGTACCACGTGGACTGCTGATTTGTTTTTTCTTTAATAATAGTTGATTGACAAACATTTCGACTTTTTTAACGACTTGACGACTCTGGCCTCGTAATAATATAATTTTGCTATATCTGTTTGTTTTCGGTTATAATTACCCGACTGCGTCAGAATTAGGGTAATGTTTTTCGAGCGTATGTATGTATGTTTGTTTGTATGTATATCCATTTCTTTGGCACGTGCTAGAGCCCAAACGGTGGGATGGATTGTAACGTGTGACATATCATTCGAATCGTCTCAGTTTGCATAGTGACATAGGCTATATAATTAAAAAATGGCGTCTGGAAATAGAAGAAAAAGGGAGGGGAGCGACGATTTTTTTTACTATTACGACAATATGGGTATCAAATGAAAGCTAGAAAATAGACCTATCTAAATATATATTATAATACTTTTACTTCACTACTCTTGAGAAAGTACCTAAGCGTTAAATTAAATATGTATCATTATGACCAAAACTTTCTTTTTAAACAGTTTTTTTATGTATTGATGTAACGAGTTTTTTTTTATATAAATATGAAGTAGCAAACGAGCAAGCAGCCCACCTTAGATGGTAAGTGGTTACTGCCGCCTATAGACATTTGTAAGCAACTTCATATAGAACAGGGTACAGGGATACATTGCTACTCCCGAGGACTGAGATGGACGCTTCATATAAAAGTGTGCCGGCAACCACACCCTTCCACCGAAACGCAAGAAATGCTTCACGCTAGAAATAGGTGTGGCGGTGGGTCTTCCCCCGTCGAACTACGTTGGTTTTACCACCTGGCAAATATTTTGCATAATAATAAAATTGTTTACGTATTTTGAAGTGTTTCTTAAAACGTGGTTAGTAAAATGACGTCACAATCGTGTTTGTTCTTTTCTAGAACGATATCGTCAGATTTCATAGCTAGACTCAATTTGTTGATATTTTGAATTTAGATTTACGGCGTTCCTACTGTGAGGTCATTCGACTCAGTTGCATGAATGTGGATCTGAATTTAAAACCGCGTGACATAATAAAATTAAATGAGCAGTATTGGTTGCAACCTAATGGTTGAAACTATGAGCAGTGATAGCCTAATGGTTGAAACTCGGCCTCTCAATGGAGGGTCCGAGGTTCGAATCCCAGGCACGCACCACTGTTTTTTTTTAATTATGCGCATGTTAGAATTTAATTATCACTGCTTGGTGAAGGAAAACGTCGTGAGGGAACCTGCACATCTGAGAGTTCTCTAAAAAAGAGAGTTCTCAAAGGTCTGTGAAGTCTACAAATTCGCACTTGGTCAGCGCGGTGGACTATTGCCAAAAACTCTCTCATTCTGAGAGAAGACCCGTGCCCAGCAGTGGGACAATAATGGGTTTACGATGAACATAATAAAACATATTTCCAGTCAACAACTCTGCCTTCTTCGAACTGGCGATATCAAGGATTCCCAATTTCGTGGGAATGAAGGCGGATTTGCACGTGGCCAATCAGGTCGCTAACCAGCTCACAAATGGCCGCACAGTTTTTATTGCGAATCATGTAAGTACCTAAATATAAGCCTCAATGTTGAACAGTTCTTTTTATCAGATTGGAGTAGCAAACGAGCATGTCCACCTGATGGTAAGTCGTCACTGCTGCCCATGGACTTAAGCAACTTCATATAGAACAGGGATTCTATCTGAAGTCGATCAAAAATGCGTTGCTACTCCCGAGGACTGAGATGGTCGCCTCCCGGGCGGTGGTACCATCCCGGTCGAACTACCCTGTCTCTACCACCTTAATTTTTTATTTGAAGTCGATCAAAAAGCATAACCACGCCTTTCTTATTATTGCGGCTACTTATTTTCACGACTTTAGAACTATGTACTAAACCAACATTTTTTTTTTTTAGTGTTTCGAAAAGTATGTATTTTAAGTCTATCTAAATTAGTCCAACATTTATTTAAATTTTTAACCGACTGCGTCAGAAGAATAGTAATGCTTTTCGAGGGTATGTATATATGTATGTTTGTTTGTATGTATGTCTTTTTCGTTGGCACGCGCTATAACCTGAACGGCTTGACGGATTGTGACGTGTGGCATATCATTAGATTCGTCGATCGCGAAATATGGGTATCAAATGAAAGTTAGTAAATAGAATATTCCAAAAATATAGGTATAAAAAACACAGGGCCTTTATCAGTGCCTTTAACATTATTTGTCTGAGACTGCATAATAAGTTATAACGTAGGTAGGCGAAGGATTATCGAGCGAGGAGAATAAAAAGTAATCCGTGATTTACAAAGTTCTATTCTATTAACCCACAATAGTTTTACAAAAGGAATGATAGAAAGTCACTGTCACTCCCCCGAATACGTAATGCGCTCGCGCGACACAAGAGATCATTTCTCGCTAAAACTCCTTATCGAAACGCACGGTAGTGCTTTGCCAAATTCATTCTGGCAATGCACTAATGTGTTTATAGTATTTGACTAGTTTCTGGAAAACTCATACAAAGGGTTAAATTATATATATTAGTTTTATTTAACAAATTTGCTAGTTTTCTAGTTTCTCACATAATCGGTTTTATGCACATTTTTTTCAGATATTAGCACCTTCGGTTTTAATGGGCTACGAATCCAGCATCGCGACTGTATCGACTATATTCCCTAAGTTGGTGATAGACTTGGTTGAAACCACCAAAACAGGAGACGTAGCCTTAACAAGATCACTGCAAACGAAACTCAACGAATTGGTGACTAAAATCGCTTGTGAAGGTACGTCATTCCAAATAACAATGTTTCTTATGACACAAATAGCAAATGCTCATGCAATCTTATGGTACCACACTAGGGTTGCTAACCGTACTACAATATATAGTATTGAGCTTTATTTACTATATTTTCGACACCGAAATCTAACAAAGACAACCATCAATTCCAAATCCAAATTTTACTGACTAGTCTTACATTAATTTTAAAACAAGCAACTTTAAAAAAAGAACTTTAAAATATATAAATTTATTAAAATAAGTATAGTTTTGTCTACATGGTATGTTTTATGTATAAAAGGCTATATGTTTTATATGTGTCCTTTTCTTTCATAGCTTACTAGCTGTTTCACCACGCCACGCAGTTTCACCCACGTTTATTAGAGAAAAATTTACCAAAATAAAACGAATATAGCGTAATTTTATATTGCCTGAAGCCTTCCACGATAAAATTACTATTCAGCACAAAAATATTTTTTCCATTCGAACCAGTAGTTCCTGAGATTAGCTCGTTCAACCAAACAAACTCTACTGCTTTATAATATTATGTACTTATAGATTTTGAAAAATAATACTATATTTTGTCGACAAAATGTTGGTAGCCCTAGGTACCACTTACCATAGATAGTCTGTAATCAACCCCAGATGAATGGAAATCTGCCGAGGAGTGATTCTGCTGAGTTCAACGTTGGGGATAATTATTTAAGTTTACCTAACCACATCCTTGAAATCAAAACACAGAAGTCATAAGATAGAAATAAGATAGAATTAGATAGAAATAAGAGTGGCGTTGATGCCAGGTATTTGAATCACATAACTTTCTACTTCTTTAAATACTTCTGTCTTAGCAAAGGTTATTATATTCATTCATTTGAGGCTACTGACATATCGTCAACCCCTTATTACCCAATTGGGCGCAATTTTTCCGTAAACTTACTGTTAAATACAGTCGATCACGCCTGCCAATGAAATGTTCCAGACTTAACACTTGAAAATTTTTTTACAACTCTCCGGTGTGTAGATTTCCGCTCACTTGTCTCTGTAGTTTCGGGATCAGAACAAATTAGGGGTAGGGGTAGACCCTAGCCATCGTAAGTGGCACCTAATACTTTTAAATCTGTACACCGATAAAGCAAACAATAATTTAAAATCGTTTATGTGTTAATTGACATTTATTTATATAGAAAAAATACGTTATTGTAATTGCTTTTACTTAAGTGGATTTTCAAATTGTTATGCAATATTAAGAACTAGCTGTAACTGGAGCATAACATTAATTGTGCATTATTTAGTATTCTGATTTACGGTTTCACAGGTGAATTCGTGCCTGCCATGAAGATAGCGATGGAGTACGTCACGGGAATCAATGTTGGACCCCCGAGGATGCCACAGAGTCCTCTTGACAACCAACGCAAAAGCAGAATCCAGGAAAAAATAAGGGAGATGGGATACAATGTTGTGTAATAAATTGATTGTATTTACAAACTATATGAAAAAAAAAAAACAAATAAATACTTATAAAGTAAAAAAAATCCGATTGCTTAAACTGAAAAGAGAAAAATAAAAGATGTAATATTAGGTTGGTGAGGGTGTATGTACATACATACGTTTGATACTTTTTACGCAAAACTATTGGGCGGATTTCGCCGAAATTTGGCACATATGTTTGGTTTATCTTTACATATGGGCAATACCGTCTTTACCATAAGGGCACACAGGGCCAGTGCCCAGGGCCCCCCATCCTCAGGGGGCCCCGAAGGACCGACGATTTCTCTCCCTATTTTTGGGTCGTCAAGTTAGACATTGTCGTTTTTTTTGGTCGCCAAATTAGATATTGTCGGTTTTAGTTTGTTTTTTTTTCTTTTGCTGTACAATAATTTTCCTCGGAGTTACAGCTCGTTGAAAATTTAGATTTTTTTAATACCCCTTAATTTTCGTGACTACTTTATTTCATTACCCATAATAAAGCAGATCATAGTGAAAAAAAATGTATAATTTGATTTCTTATCATTCTAAAAGGGCCCCAAATTCTTATGTGCCCAAGGGCCCCAACATAGTCTAA
>DWNE01003952.1:0-15882 GCA_018249875.1 Cecropterus toxeus
GTCACGAACCCATAAGACTTTTTAGGGTATCGTACTTAAAGTGTAAAAACGGTACGCTATTACCAAGACTTCGCTGTCTGTCCGTCTGTCTGTCTTTTTTCAGACTTATGAACCGTGATAGTTAGACAGTTAAAATTTTTACAGGCGATATATTTCTGTTGCCGCTATAATAACAAAAATAGAATAAAATGAATATTTAAGGGGAGTTAAAACAGCACACGTGATTTTTTTGCCGTTTTTTTTACATAAATAATGGCACGGTACCCTGAATAAAACAAATATTTAAGGGCCCCCCCATACAACAAACATGATTTTTCTAAATAATGGTACGGTACCCCTCGAGCGCGAGTCCAGCACTTGTCCAATCTCAATCGTCCCCCACCTCCCCCAGGCTGCAGGACCGCTGCGAGTCCGAGCACAGCTTCGACGCGACGACCCTCCGGCGCGCGCACTCCCCGGCGTCCCCCGCGCGGCGCGCGCCGCAGCTGCGCGCCGCCGCGCACTCCTTCCGCTACATGCGGAACAAGCCCACCATCCTCGCCTTCCACCCGCCCGACGGGGACGAGCGGAGACGATCGAACGACAGCATCCTCACTCTGGGTAAGTGGAAAGGAGGTGATAAGTGAGCGTAAATACGTCTTAGATTTGATTGATGGAGTTTCGTCCCACGTAAGGTTTATCACGAAGCAACGAAGCTGTGGTAGAACCAGTGTAGTTCGACCGGAGAAGCACTACCGCCACACCTATTTCTAGCCTGAAGCAGTTCTTGCGTGAAGTGGAAAGGTGTAGTTGCCAGCTCACTTATACATGAGACGGCCATCTCAGTCCTCGGGAGTAGCAACGCATCTCTGATCAACTTCAGATAGAACCCCTGTTCTATATGAAGTTGCTTACATATGTCCATAGGCGGCAGTAACCACTTACTATCAGGTGGACTACTTCCTCTACTACGTGAGACAAAATTACGAAAGTAATCCATCATTATTGCCATCCACAACCCACTGTTTAAAAAGACTGATAGATTATGAACAATGTTTTAGTTGAATGAGAAGAAATAATTAAGTAGGCCCATCATTATTGCCTCCCCCCTGTTAAAAAGAATCAGTGTTCAAACGATAACATCCTCACCGTGACTAAATGTGGAATGATGATGGAATGTTGTATTTGATCATAAATGGTAAGTCTTAAAGCAAGCAAGGTCGTATGTGTCCTGAGAATGAACAACGTTACTGATATTAATCCTTCAAGTGGTATGAAACAACAAAACAAGCCTAAGACACGAAAGTAAATCTGTTATATGATTAATGAAAATTGCAGTCAATTGCCATGTAATCCAATGCCAAATTAGTCAATACATTCTAAGCATTCATAGCACCGTCTTGCTTCTTCAGCTCGAAGAAGACTATCCAGAAGCTTATCTCCAGATAAAGATGTTGAAGCAAACACTCAACCGAACATTAATGTGGTGAGTCCATCGGATGCATCGAGCAGCGAAGAGGCCATCCCCAACTATCCTGTTGGAAAACCTTTAGAGGTAGGTCAAATAGTACTACTTTGTTATATTGATTGATAATTCTTAGAAATTATTCTTTATTTTGGAGTGGCGCCAATTAGAGGAGGCCTATGACAAGACTATACGCTGTAGTTTTAAGGCAGTTGAACTTATTTTGGTTCAACCGCCTCGGAACTGTATTAGGAGAAAATATTGCAAATACCTGAAGATTTAACTAAAATATGCACCTTAGAATAGGAAATATTTAATAAGTTTTATTATCGAGATATTATTGCCCAATAAATGATACTTGGAGACTAAATGATACTAGGAGAAAAGTATAATATCAGAGTCAATGGTTTATTTGTTTTAGTAGTTATTGAATTAGGTTTATGGCTGCCTTTTTGAAAAATAAATGTTACATAAATCTTGAATATTTGCCTTCTCCTGATAAATTGCTGTTTGAAAAAATGGCATGTGCGTTTGATTTCATGACTCTTTTATCTAATGTCGGGCACATGCGGGTAATGTTAAAAGGGTAAACTCTTTGCGTCTAGCTTAGTATCTATAAGAAAAATCACGGGCATTCGTTCATCTATGATAATGTTACTTATGACAATTAACTATACTATGATGAGACTTGCTTTACCGTTAACTTTTCTGCTGGAATTTTTACTTGTTCTTACTTAGTTATGACAATTATGTAAATCCAGGAAACCAAAAGAGACTCAAGAAAATCTCCGGTAATACCAGGACGACAATACACGAGATATTTGAGCAGGAACACCCAAGATCCCCCAAAATTGGCTGTAATAGGCTCAACATTAAAGGTTATTTTTGCTCTACCTATATGTGTTCCATGTTTGTGGTCAATGTAGATTTTTCAAAAGTATTCTTGTGTGTAGTAATCTTGATTTCTGCTATGGGCATTGCCGTTTGTGTCACTAACATTTACTCGTTTATTATTCTATTTTTTTTATTTCTTTTACATATATTTAGTGTATTTATTCTCTATAAACTGTCTGTAGTTATTGTTGTTGGCTTCCATATTTTTTTATCTCTGTTGTATATGGATTTGGATTATTTTCTTATTTATATTCTCGTTTATTACTGTGCATGATTCTATAATTCAATACTTCAAGGGTTCTATAACACCATCAGAAAAATAAGAACTTTTATGAGTATAGATAGCTTTCTTTGATTGACTTATCCAATTCGCCGATTTACAATTTTTTCAAGTGGTCAACGCCCCTTAAGTTTTTGATGTGAAACATCTATAGGGGCAGGTAAACTTGAATGTTGGCGTAACGATGATTGCCTTTATTTATTTTAGCATCATCTGTTATACATTTTCGGAACTATTAAATATCGAACAAAACTAAACGGGCTGCGGTGTTAGTTCTACTTAGTGTGGGGTACTTTTATAGACTGCGTTATTGTCATTAAACTTAAGTCTATATCTCTATCTATTAAGTCTAAAGTCTTATGCATAATGCTTGCACGAACACGTTTCACATCTGCCAGGTGTCCCATGAGAACAAAACTAAGCGGGCTGCGGTGTTAGTTCTTATTAATGCGGGGTACTGTTCGTAGATGGCGTTATTGTCATTAAACTATTATATATATTTTGTTCTGTCGCAATCTTGTCTTATGCATATCGCTTGCACGAACACGTTTCACATCTGCCGTCTGGCGTCGTATTTATTTCGCTATGTTCCCCAGATCTACCTGGACGGTCCGTACGGCGCGCCGTCGTCGCACATCTTCCGCGCGCAGCACGCGGCGCTGATCGCGGCCGGCATCGGCGTCACCCCGTTCGCGTCCATCCTGCAGTCCATCATGTACCGCTACTGGGCCGCCAGGACCACCTGCCCCAGCTGCCACCACACCTGGGCTGCTGATCTCACCAACACCATGAACTTGAGGAAGGTAGGCTTAAATAATATTGTCTGTAGACTATCATCTATCATACCTGGTAGATGATAGTCGACACGCCTTTATGGTTAAGCCTAGGTAGATTTCTAGCGTCGATACATTATAGATATCCATGTACGGCAATTGCCACTTACACTGTGATATACTGTAGATTTCTTTGGCTTTATCCATTTGTTGCAAACATAGCATATAAGCATTAACGTTCAACAAGTTCGTAACAAGTTCCACTATACTTAGATCATCAACGTCATCAACACTTGCTTGCTTGAATAAGGTAGGTTCTAGCAAGCTCATCAGTTCAAATATATATTTTCGCATAAAAGTTTACCTCCATCCAAACCAAGATAATTCCTCGTAATCAGTTACACTGAAATTAAAAGATCAAAATTCACTCGAGTTAATTGATCACTGACCATAATCCACATTTTATATAATATATAATTATACATTCAGTGCACGATTGTAAGTGGCCTCCTATGGAAATCTGTAATCAACCCCAGATAAGATCAGAATCTTATCTCTTATCTCTAATTCCAGGTGGATTTCTTTTGGATAAACCGAGAGCAGCGATCCTTCGAGTGGTTCGTATCACTTCTCTCGCAGCTGGAAATAGAACAGGCGGAGCTGATGGAGGCCAGCGGCTCCAGGTTCCTGGAAATGCATATGTACATCACTAGTGCGTTGCAGCGCAGCGATATGAAAGCAGTTGGACTGCAGCTTGCTTTGGATCTTCTGCATGAGAAGGTTAGATAATGTATTTAAGTATTTTCGTCTAGATTAAGTTTCACAAGAATAAGAGGGCTTTAATGTGTAATAATTTAATTTATGATTTTATGGATTTTTTTTATAAAATTGAAGTTGCAAACCATCATACAATCGACCTATTAACAAGTGGTAAATAGCGCCCGTGGACATCTGTAAGCAACTTCATATAGAACAAAGGTTATATCTGAAGACAATCTCAATTATGCTACTACTTCAGAAAAATAAAATTATGGCCTCATTAGTGAGCCGATAACCACACTTTTCCACTGAAAGAGGCTTCACGCTAAAATAGTTGTAAAGGCAGTACCTCTCCTGCCTAACGATACTTTTGCTACCACCTTGAAACAGTAAAGCATTCCTTTTTAAATTTCAACCTATCTTAATATTTTAGGAAAAACGGGATCTGATAACTGGTTTGAAGACTCGGACTAATGCCGGAAGACCAAACTGGGATAAGGTGTTCCAGAGACTACAGGAGCAGAATAAAGGGAAAGTTACCGTCTTTTACTGCGGACCTCCACAGCTAGCCAGGATCCTACGGGTGAAGTGTGATCAGTTCGGATTCAACTTCAGAAAAGAAGTATTTTAATTAAGATCAGGTTCTGATGATAATAGTTGTGAAGATGAAATTATGAGGTAGAAAAAATATAGTTGAATGACGAAAAAGATGTTGAAATTGATTGAATTGGCAATTTTTATAAATTAAGATGTTGGTCGTTTAAATAAATGTAGAGTTACGTTAGATACGAAGAAATAATATCTTCTAGAAATCTAATTTGAATCGTGTTTAAAAAAATGATGAGAAAATCTGATAGAACTTCTCCAAATTACGAAATAAATTACAGTAACATAAAGATGACAGTAAATTCGTCAACCAGAAAACAGTCATCATTTCAAAATAGCATTTCGAGGGAATAATGGTAGAAATTGCGATGACCAGAAGATCTGAAAGAATATCATGGTGATTATTCAAACAACTGTAAGTGGTATAAAATAATTTAAAGGAAGTAAATAATTCAAACGACCATACAAGCAACTGGAGTGAGTAGTAGTATCCGACTGAAGTTCGATTTTTGGCAAAAGCCGAAGCCGAAGGTTCGAAACCCTAAAGAAACCAACTTAGCTAAATGTGAAAATCTTAAC
Organism: Cecropterus toxeus; assembly: GCA_018249875.1. NCBI lineage: Eukaryota > Metazoa > Arthropoda > Insecta > Lepidoptera > Hesperiidae > Cecropterus > Cecropterus toxeus. Next base: position 5,336 of record DWNE01003952.1, read on the forward strand.
GATATAATACTTTGCTACTTGTCATAAACGATAACATTAGAAAAATTAAATTAAACACAACTGACGACCCAAACCCACAAAGGAGTGTGCATTTAACCCTGTACTTCCACATCTTCATCAAGGAGTTGTACACCTGTTGCAGATTCTGCATTTTTGGCTATTGCTAGAAACCTTCGTCTTTGGCAAAATCCAAATTTTGGCCGTAGCTGAAGGTTTTGCTGAAGGCGTTTATTTGGCCGAAGATAGTCGAAACCGAAGCCGAAGCCCACTTTCGGTCGGACACTAGTGAGTAGTTAACTAAACCAGCTATAATTAGCTTGAAACCATTTTGTTACCTAATTTGCAGTCAAACTAGTAATCTGTAGTTCTTAATACATTTATAATGTTAGGAATAAATAAATAATTGAATAATGCAAAAATAGATGAAAATGGTTACCTACCATTATTAAAAATAGTCACTATTAAAAATAAACAAAATAAGAAATCACTCGAAAATTTATGAAAATGGTGCTACTAGGCTAAGAGAACATTTTGGGAAAGATTTTTAAAGCTGTGTTTTATGTCTAGTGTCTATTTGTGATATACAGTTGAAGTGGCTCTTTCAGTCACCCTCTTCAATATAAACATGCTTGATATAATCTTGTCACGCATGCAATAATTCAATATCAATTTATTTTCTGACGTTTTGTATTCTAGTATTTTTTGTTACCTTATGAAACAAACTAAGTGTTTATTTGGAATTGTTGTCATTCTATACATCTTATTTCAATTTTAAGAAATATATATGTAGTAGCTTAAAAAATATAAGTTACCTACAAACCGTTATAGTTTAAGGTTCTTGTTTTTAAGTGTCTGTTAAACGATATTTTAGAAGTATATTTATTTACACACTCTTTCAGAAATTATCTCTTCAAGATATACGTGCTTCATATGATCTTGTCACGCGTGCATTACTTAAAATCCATCTTTTTCATGTTTCATATTCTAGTAGTTTTTATTACTTCGTGGAACAAACTAGGTGTTGATTTTTACATTCTATCTTATTTCATATCATTTTTTGAGTAGAACATTAGCGTACAGGAATAAAATAAATTACCAACTTTTATTTGACTTTTTTATGGTTAGTTTCTGACTCTTATGAGGCTGTTGAACTGTTTTCAGATTATGTTTTGACCTTGTATAATCTGTGCTTATACCGTATTCTATTTCCTTATTATTGTCGTTTCTATTATTAGCAGTGTTCAGTACGAGTTTATCGTTTCCTCATGATGATCAAACTATTATGTTTTATATGAATACTCTTGCCTTTTATATAATTAGGAATAGGAATTTAATGATAGATTTGATCTTGTTATGTACCTGCTTCATACTTAAGTATTATTATTGACTTTTCAGTTGTTTTATTAAATAAAATTATTTTGCCATGATTGTTTTAGAGAACTGTTTATTACTATTTTTTTATTTTTTATTATGATATGCATATAATATTTTTTTTAGAATGTTCTTCTTTCCGATCAACATACCGTATATATTACCTATATTTAGTCTCCCAACAAGTATTGTAAGATTTTTTTTCTGCAATGGGGTAATAGTTTAACCTGAAGATAGATTACCGAAGTTACCATATTTTTTTTCAGGTTTTTTTTAAAATACACAATTGACGTTAAAATAATCGTAAAAAATAAAATATTATTAGATTATATTATTTAGATTTTTATATATTTTTTGTTGTATTTTTTATATTTTGGTAATAAATTTTTGTTTGTTTAATTTCGAGTTTGATTAAAATGTTTTTACCCCTAACACGCTCATAAAAAGACGTTTACATATATGTACGAAAAAATAAGTACTCACCAATTCAAAATGTTTTATGGTAAGTTCTGACCTCGAAATCAAACCGTAATATCAAGCAAAATTCGTAACGCGCACCAAAATAAATTAAAAGCAGATCTGTGACGCAAATGACGTACGCACTACGTTATCTATGCGTCACGTGACGTCACACGTTGCGAACATGGCGGATCGCGGAAACGGGACCTTGGTCTCAAGGTGGCTGCCAAGGTAAAGGACAAGCCGTGGCCTCGCTGTAAGGCCACGGCCTTGCGCCAAGGACGACCTTCGCGCACAAGGCGACTTGCCATCAATGTCATTTGCCAAAATTTTGCTAAGAGTATGTGTAGGTAGGCATATTGGATAATCTTAAATATATGGCATTGACAATTTTATCAACAATGTATGGTTTGGTACTTTGTACTTCCGTTAGTATGTACCTACGTATATACTGTATCATTTATACATATAGGATTAATAATTTAAAAACAGTTCTCAACTTTCAGTATAAAATCACACATATATGGGTAATAACTAGGAATCAAAGAAGTCACAAAAATCTTCCCGATTTTTTTTTTAACATTTGTGATTTTTTTTCTTTCATTCATATTATTATTCATATCAGTTCATATTCTTGAACAAATAACATAAATCGGTTAAATACTCTGTTTCATTTTATGTTCCCAGATTTCGAATGTGTTTGCAGTTTTTTATCGATTAGTGCTAAATAAGCTCTTGCGATAATGTAAACCTCGAACAAAAAGCGACAACAAATGTGTTACAACGACATCTTGTAGGCATACTTGCAACTACTAAAAACGTTGGGTCTATATCAGACTACCTATTCACATAGCATTTATTTCCTAAATGTACAAATAGATGACAGTGTATACACTTGTATTCTTAATGTAAATAATTCATACTAGATGGCGTTGTAATCTACAAACAAGTCATGACACGAGATTTATTAAATTTTTGTATCCTTATTATCCCTATTAGTTTCATGGTAAATAATTACTATGAAATATTATCCTCCTTTATCATAACATTCAATTTAAATCAGCCTAATTATTTCATTAAGTTGTAAAATGTTATGCAATCATATCTTGCGAACATAAATGCCTACCTATAGTAAATAGGAGCCATATTTATTAAATGTCGGATGACTAATATGACCACAATATTATCGAACGTAGATAGTAGTTGACTTAATCATCAGATATTTTCACATATTAAGTAGTCCTTCTTGACATTTAATCTAAATGAAAAAAAACTTTTAGCAAAGCGATAAACTAGAATATCTATATATTTGTATGAATCTAAGTCGTAATACAATATCTTTGATTTTGTTTATTTTTTCTTCAAGTCTGTAATTCGTATACAATGAAAAAAAACAGGTGTGTTTTCTATATGCACTCAAGTGACTTCATACTTAAGTGCATATAGAAAACACACCTGTTTTTTTTTTTCAACTCAACTCTCAACTCAAGTCTTTGACGTATAATAACTAAAATTTAACAAATAAATACTTTTTAAACCGACTTGCAAAAAGGAGGAAGTTCTCAATTCATCTGTATTTTTTTTTTACTCTATCGTTTTATTTATCGTAGAATCGAATATTATAAAAAAAAAACGTCAAACTGATCCATTTATGTTTGTGCATGGACGTTAAAATATATGGACGTGAACTTCCATATTTGATCGAAGGACGTGAACAATTTGACATTATTGAGCAGGATTTGTCTTTCTGTGTGGTATGGCATGGTTGAACTAGGTATTTTTTCTAGATGGATACCTGCGGACGTAAGATCGCAATCTTAAGTAAGAAAAGGAAACCAGCGAGACTCAGTTTTTATACAATCCGCGAAGATCCCGACATTCGACCGACTTAGCATTTTCTGGAAAACTTGCCAGTCTAACAAATAACGCGACACAAAATATCATGCATTAATGGAATATATTTAATGAATGTAATAAAGATTGTCTAAATCGATGTTCATGATAAATTTCGGCATCTTTGGTGGCTAATGATTAAAATCTCAGTCACATTAATGTATATCGAATTGTAATCACTTCCTATACGAATACAAGAAAATTTCGCAACGAAACCTACATATTGTGGATCTACTCTATACTGGTTGTGCCCTGCGGATTTACCCGTTGACAAAAAAGTAACTTAACTTAAAATTGTAATAATTTTTGATGGAAATCATGTATTTTTGTGAAAAGCAAGGCGGTAGAACTCTTTATGGTTCAACTCCGGAAAGATCGCCACATCTGTTTTTTCCAATACCAGCAGTGTTAAGGGATGCTGTGTCTTGCTCTGAAGGGTGTGGTAAATGAGATATGCATTGTTTTTATAAGAATGAATGCCCACATGATTGGAAGTGGTTACTGCCACCTATGGACACCTGTGAGCAACTTCATATAGAACAGGGGTGAAGTCGATCACAGACGCGTGGCTACTCCCGAGGACTGAGATGGTCGCCTCATATATAAGTGAGCCGGTAACCACACACTTACACCTCATGCAAGAACTTTTTCACGCTACAATGTACGGCGGTGGAACTTAACATTAAATCAAATCGACTACAAATATATATTTCACTGCTTTAGATTCTGTAGTCTAGTTAGGTTTGATACGATATTTCAAAGACAGACAGACAAAAACATAGTGATTTCTACTTCTTAATTTTCAGGCCTCTAAACATACTTTTTTGGAAATAACGCGATGCGAATAAACACACCGAACTTTTAGTTTTAACCGACTTAATTTATGTAAAGATGAGTTTCAAAGGGCTGATTTACACCAGGTCGTCAGACAAGTTGGTGAAAAGGAGGCCTTAAAAGTGCGTAAGTCTAATCCGTACCTACTTGGCTAACATGGAATACGGCCTAGCTATTTTATAAGAACGCTGCCCAATAGTGAGGTAATTTGGGTTATCCGGTAACCCATTATTGTCCCACTGCTGGGAATGGGTCTTCTGTCAGAATGAGAGTTTTACCCATAGTCCACCACGTTGACCAAGTTTGAATTGGTAGACGTCACACATTTTTATACGACTGCGTCAGAATGAGGGTAATTTTTTGACCGTATGAATGTATGTATGTTTGTTTGTATGTGTGTCGATTTTTTTGGCACGGGCTACAGCTCAACTGGCTTGTCGGTCTTTGACGTATGACATATCTTTAGAATCGTCTCAGTTTGGACAGTGACATAGGCTTTATGTTTTAAAAAGTGGTGTCTACAAATAGAGGAAAGGGGGAGGGGGCTTTTATATTATCACAACAATATGGGGGTCATATGAAAGCTAATAAATAGACATTTTCAATAAAATATATGTTGTAATATCTTTAACCGACTATTTTGATAAAATCTCGTATAAAGCGTTTCATCAAATACACGATTATAAATAAAATTTTTAACAATGTTACTTGATAACTCATTTCTATTGGGTACTCTTAGGTGTGTTGGTTTCCACAACAATGTTCCTAGCGTATTCAATAACTATAGCTAATTTTCTTCACCGTTGTACTTAGTTAATTTCTAATACGCACAGTTTTAGTAAATTCAGTAATGCGTGCCTGGGATTCGAACTTCAAACCCTCAATTGAGACGTCGAGTACTCTCCCAGTTTCAGTTGTTTTGTTCTTATTTGTTGATTACGAATTACTTGAATTATTGGAACTTATTACCGTTCCTCGGAAAGAACACAAAAACATCTGTTATCAAAACCGATAACACTACATCGACCCCTTTATCAGGCAGTCATTTGCAATTTTAAGAAAGCTATACCTGTCTCTGTTACACAGTATAACTATGAAAGGGATCACCGGTTTTATTATTTATATCAGTCATGTATCGTATCATGTTAAGATATTATTGTTATCACGATATTATTTTACAGATAAGTGCGAGAAGTTACAGTATGTAAAATTCCATTCATTGCGTTTCTATATTAGTATGCATATTTAAACATTTAGATTAAATACGTTTCAAAATTAATGCTCCCTATGCTCAGGGGGCATTTATTTTGATCTTCCCCCCCCCCCCCCCTCCCAATTAATTATAAGGGGACATTTATTTTGATCTTCCCCCTCCAATTAATTACACGTTACATTATTCGAAAGGAGAGAATCATGTTTTAATTTATTTAATATAGTTTTTTTTGCAATTTTACACGGCTTTTGCAGAACAAAATTACGTGAGCCGAGAGTCACCGTCCCCTACCTGAGAGTACATGATATACGACGCTACCCCCTCCCGCTCTTAAAAGTCTCACGGAATTAATGGATGTCCCTAATTTCGAAGACTATGCCTTACCAGGATCTTACCAGGATACTTAGATGATCGATGGAGCCATGGCCCAGTGCGGCATGTATTGGGGGGCAACAACATTTCTTTTTTTTTATATGTATTTATGTGAAAACAGTAGAAACTCAAGTTGCGCTCCCGGGCGGCAAATTTAACGAGCAGAAGAATGTTTAGACTTAACGACATTTTTGGGGACCTATACTTTTTTATGGTGTCAAGTAAGATTTGTTTCGGGGACCTAAAAATCCTAAATATGTAGATGGCTTATTTGCGACGTTATTTTTTTTGTTTTTCGCGACTATCGTCACTGAATAAACTAGCCTACTGGCAGCAAATGTGTAAATCTGTCACTGAAAAACTTTAATCAGGTCCAGATTCGTCCAGAGATCGTATTTATTAAGTTTGAACGCCCAGCGACATCGCGGAGCGATAACTCAACATCGTTTTTTACGTAAAACGAGTTAGTATTTTATTTTTATACAGTTTAACACGACGTAAGTATTACCCATGTGTCATGGGCTTAGTTATAGCTGTGTGAAGGAGAGGGAGGTCCAATGATGTAATCGAAATCGAGGTTCGGACCCAAACATGATGACTTCACAACGGAATATTTGCAAAGTATGAAAAACTAATAGCAGATTTTTTATCAGTCAAAAGTCAAAAGTAGCAAACGAGCATGCAGTCCACCTGGTGATAAGTGGTTATTGCCGCCCATGGACATCTGTAAGCAACTTCATATATAAGAGGGGTTCTATCTGAAGTCGATCACAGATGCATTGCTACTCCCGAGGCCTGAGATGGTCGCGTCATAACTAAGCGAGCCGGTAACCACACCCTTCCACCGAATCGCAAGAACTGCTTCACGCTAGAAATAGGTTAGGCGGTGGTACTTCCCCGCTAAATTGGTTGTACCACCTGGCAAAGATTATTATGTATCATCAAAACAAACATTATTTGAGTTTTACGCCCATTGCAAACTACAATTCTAGGTACAGTCGAAAACGTGCCCGTACAATGCAAAATAAAAACTTAAAACGGTGAATGTTTTGAGACACCGTAGACAATCGTGCTAAGAGCCGAGTAACTCGGTATGATTGATTTGATTCGAAAAAAATATAGGTATATGTGACGAGTTGATAACCTCTAACCTTTGGGACGTCGATTAATAAAGTTACCGTTTGAGTAAAGTGAGTGTTACCGATAGCTAATAAGGCGCATATAACATCTTTTTAAAATCTAAGTAATTTATCGCTGCTTTGAATCAACACAACTCAAAAACGCTTATTTTGAGGAAGAGCCAGGTAAAGAATAAACTTTTCTTCTTTTGATGAATTAGGTTAAAGTAATAAAATATGTTAAAAGACCATTTACCACAGTGGAGTTTTAGATTAATGCTGTTTTTAATTCTAGGCCTATCTATACTCATAAATAAAAATGAGATTGTGTGTGTCTGATTGTTACTCAATGACGCAAAAACAACTGGTCCGATTTTCATGAAATTTTGCATGAATGTAGCTTATTTACTTGATCGACTTATAGGCTACTTTTCATTTCGATATTCTGCACTATTTAAAGATGTCGACTATTTTTCAGGTAAGTAGGTACTTCAGCCTTTTCTAGAGAAAACTGTATCTTGTAATTAAAATTGATTAATTTCCTTCAGTGCGGCTATTTATGTGAAGAGGCAATATATTCACGAAATGAGTAAAATACATACATATGTGTCTTTAATATACAATTTTAACTGGTAGTTAATGGTTAATTCTATCCATTCAATGAAGGTAACTATTTCATCCAATTTTTAGAATGTGCATATATTCCTAATTTAAAAAATTTCGATTGTATAAAAAAAATATAAATTGTATTATTTTTGTCATTTTAGGATTTATCGCTGTGTTTTTAAATTGTTTTTCTCGTCCTAAAAATAACCTCCATGTTACCTTGTCAATTATAGTCTTTTCTATGATTATTGCATTTTAAACGTGCTCAATATCCATGTGTTGAAATGACTGTTCTATTATTTTCTCCTTTTAATTTCTAAATCGTACAAAAATCACAAATGGAACAGGTCAAGTACAGCGACGGAAAGAAAAACAGAAATACGAGTAAAAGCCTTTTATTTTGTCACTGACGAAATATTGGGTCGATTACTCAGTTTCATAAAAGTTAATATCGAATAATACTCTGTATTCGGCAAAGTAAATCTAGTGCTAGGCACATCTCTACTTAATATTATGCATTGTTACTAGGTACTAGGAACGTTTTACGCAACAAAGTGCACTGTATAAATGGACAAAGTTGACATTTATTAGAAACATAGCTGTTTGATTTTATTAATATAGGGCGTATTTAGATCGCCATGTAGCAAAAAAAATCATATGCTTAGTAATGAAGAAAATATCTTACTAAAGCTAAATGCATTTGAGGTTAAATGCATTGGCAGATGGCGCTAGGAGTAACGGAACGTTGAAGGAAAACAGATGGTTCTGTATATAGGCATAATGACTCATTTTGAAATACACATAGATAATGTAGATGTCTTTTATTTCTAAAATAATTATTGCAACAATAAACTTCGTTTTAACAAAATTACTAGCTATATATATATACACTACCAATTTTTTTAAAGCATGATAATTTTCGCAGGTGTCATGGCGTCCGCTAGTGACGTCATACGCCTCTCCATTGCAGACAAGTTCAAACGATACGGTTATGCGTGATACCTGATATAAACACTATTTTCCTGTATGACACTAATTCTCTTCGTTGTCACAAATATACATGATAGGCACGTTGAATATTGTTAAAAAACCATTAGGAGAAGCCTATGTACAGAAGTGGACCTCAAAGAGCTGATGGATAGATTTATATCTGATTTTAGGGTTCCGTACCCAAAGGGTAATACGGACCCTATTATTTTGAGGCTGCTGTCTGTCTATGTCACCAGGTTGTACCTCATAAACCGTAAGAGCTAGACAGTTAAAAATTCACTGATTATGTATTTCTGTTCCCGCTATAACAACAAATACAAAAAAATATAATAAAATAAATGTTTAAGGAGGTAGCCCCCGTGCGACAAACATGATTTTTTGGCTAGATATTTTTAAGGGCAACCCGTACACATTTGAAATATTCACAGACTATCCAGCTATATTAAATTATGTCTTTTGAAAGTCAATACTACAAACAAATAATTAAATAAAAATAATACTAATATTTAAGAATAATTTCGTAATTTTTGCCATTTTTTATAGACGATGGAATAGAATTCTTCTTGCGCGTATACGAAACACATTTGCACGGCTTTTAATTTTATTATTTTAGTTCTGATCCATTTTTGCATCATTATTGTATATGTTACTGATTTATTTTTTATGGCACTTACATTCCGGTCATTCCCGAGCGAAGGTTTGAAATGAATCTTAATTGACATACATCTAATCGAAAAGGGTGCCGAGACGGCGTATAATGTGACACGGTTTCCATATCATTTACATTCTAAGACTTTCAATGTAGCTCGCATCGTTATTCACTATTGCACATTGAGTGACTGAACGGAACAGTACCGAACGATCAGTGGTAGACACTGCGCGTGCGTAGATTTCGTGTTATGTTTAAGTGAAAATGTATTTATTTTGGATTTTGGCCGGCATTCTTGCCGTATCAGCCGTTCATGGTATGTTGTTTTGATCTATTATCGCTATTCTTACGTTGTGGATATAGTTAGAACAATTTCATTTTTGAATTCTTGTTGTAATGCATCTGTAATTGGCGAGTAATGATATATTATACACATGTTGTGTGTTGTGCTTGTGGTTCAGTAGGTTTACGAGTCACACTACAATACACGCGGATTCACTTGTATTTTATATGTACGAAAGTTGTTTAAATGATTTTCTATTTCATTATCAATGTTTAATAAAACTTAGTTATATTTTATACGTGAAACAGTAAATTGGTCGTATTTATGCAAATACTCTGTATAAATTAATATGTAATGATAACAAATCAATATTTTGGTTATGAATAGAGTCATAACTTAAATCAACTTAGTGTTTTGAAATGATTAAATCAGTATTTTAAGGGTAATAACTTCATTAAAACAACATCCTGAAAGATTTTATAAACTATGTGAAAACCTTAAGTATTTGTTTATTTATTGATTTATCGTTTGTCTAGTATTTACCTGTTTGCTTTGAGCCCGCTTCTTTCGCTTAAAAACAGGACATTTCTGGAATATTGGATCACTTAATTCGATATCGAAAAATAGGGATTTCGTGAATAATAAACTGAATTCCGTGAAAAATAAAATGGTGAAAATTCAGTTTTTTTTATAAATATGAAGTAGCAAACGAGCAAGCAGCCCACCTGATGGTAAGTGGTAACTGCCGCCCATGGACAT
>DWNE01003953.1:0-15881 GCA_018249875.1 Cecropterus toxeus
TTTTGTGTTGAATAGTACATTTATTGAGGAAGGCTATAGGCTATATAACATATATGTTTGTTTGTTCTTTCTTATGTCGTAGCGGGTGAAACCGCGTGGCACAGCTAGCATAAGATATTAGTTATATTAGGGTTTTGGTAAAATTCTAATTATAATAATGTTACGTCCATAATTAAGAGTAAGAAGGGTTTTAAAACAGAAATAATCTATATAGTACCTAGTGATAAGATATCTCCAGATTTTGTGAACCGTAGGGTTGTGATCCAACCCAGCGTTGGACCTAAAAGGCTTAATTCTTAAATACATATTTTTAAGTGTGGTGTGGGTTCCGTACCCAAAGGATAAAACAGGACCCTATTACTAAGACTCCGCTGTCTGTCCGTCTTTCTGTCTGTCTCCAGGCTGTATCTCATAAACCGTGATAGTTAGAAAGCTGAAATTTTAACAAATGATGTATTTCCGTTGCCGATATAACAACAAATACTAAAAATTAAATATATATATATATATATTAAGGTGGGTCCCCATACAATAAACATGTTGTTGAACATTGTGATTTCGGCCACATATGAATTATCATAAGGATCCTGTAGTCAAATTTGTTAATATAATACTTAAAGTTGAAACACGTTAAATAGTGCTATTTTGTGTGAACATCATAATACGCAAGTACCGAAGTACCGTATTTCTACACAATACAGATATGATATGATTTTTTCCAAATTGTATGGCTCAATTTTTACGATAATTTACGCTTATATACGTTAATTTTGTGTCATAACATTACTTTATTATACATTACGTATCTTTGATTACAATTAGACTGTACGTATCAAAATTTATGTAACATAGTCGTAGATGGAAATTGAACAACTTAACTAAACTTCAACAAGGAAACAGGTGAATATATAAGTACTTTTTATATACGTTCAAATTACTTTGCATTTATTATATCATTATCATTAAACATTCGATGTACATTTTAAAGAATAATGATTAAATATCCAGTTTTAAGCGGTTTATTCGGCTTCAGAACCAGGTATGTAAATAATTATAGACAAAAAGTTAACCATTGCGTCACGACGACAAAGGAACGTACTCTTTTGTTTTTATTTAAACAGCTGAAACATGGTTCTACTACGCTTTAAAATACCTTTGTCATTGGTATATTCTCGGTTGTAATTATTATACAGGAGGTCATGTGGATGAGTTAATATGTAATGTAATGACACTCGAATAACAACTAATTTGAGTGATCAAAAAATTTACAAAAATTAGGTCAAAGGATTATCAATTTTTATGTTCTTTTAAATTAAAGGAATAGCAAGCGTGCCAGCTTTCTTTGGATAGTAAATGGAGTACCTGTCATAAATAAATCAAACTTTCCTCCACGCTTAATTTCCTAAAGTTCATTTCTCGTCATGTACATAATACAAATACTTATATTTATTGTCATGTTATATAAAGATTTTATAGAGGTTAGTTCACGGTAGGACCAATGTTATGCCGGTTTATGCTTTATTGTACCAGTAGTGATGTTATTTACACGCAACGCAGTTAAACTTAAATGAATATCACCCTATCTGTGGTATTTTCTGGCAGGAATGTAGTACTTTTGTAAATTATAGATATTAAACAACTTCTTAGGAATGTAGTACTTTTATATAATCGCAGAGTTTTTGACGTAAGGTTGATTCCATATAATTGACGGCATTTCAAGTTTATTTTTTTTCCAGATCGCAAGATGGTCCAACGCGTAGCCACTGATGAGCGGCCTTTCGAGACCCCGTCCTCTGACGAGAGTGGGCTGGGTCGGAGTGACTCACCCACAGATGACTCGGAGCCAGAAGCAGCATTGGTATGTAATACTTTGTATTAACAATTAATTAATTATATTCTAAAATAAAAAGTCATGGTTGTGATAGCATTAGGCCAGGGGTTCTGTCTGAAAGCATTCACAGATGCGTTTCTACTCCTTCGGTCTAGGATGATCGCCTCATATAAAAGTGAGCCGGCAACCACACCCTTCCAACGAATGGCAAGAATTGCTTCACACTAACTAATAACATTGTTAAAATTTTAAAACAAAAAAACAGATTGCTATAAACGTTTATTTCTGTTCATAATGATGTATTTAATTTAACGTTTTATATGAGTTTTTGTCACGTGTTTAAAGTACAGTAGCTAGTATATATAAATAATCAGAATGGTCTATTTACTAGCTTTCATTTGACACCTATATTGCCGTAATAATAAAAAAAATCGTCGCTTCCCCCCCTTTTTCCCCAATTTCTAGGCGAATTTTATTTAAAATTAGATAGTCTATGTCATTTTCCAAACTTAGACGATGCTTATGATATGTTATACATCAATCCGCCGTTTGGGCTCTAGCGCGTGCCAAAGAAATGGACATAGATACAAACATACATACCCCGGTCGAACTACACTGGTTCTACCACCATGCGAAGTGTATTTCATGAATCTGTCTATGTAAGCGATTAACGATATAAGCTATTGACGAATCATTTTAAATCTTATTAATAGCGCCATGCGAGATATAAATCAGAATAGATTAATAAAATTATGTAGAAGTACCTTCGATCAAATATGTACTAGATTAAGTGTTGCATACAAACGCAGCTCGAAAAAATGGCAGGAGTTTGCTATACTACAGTACATATTACGATGATGTAAAACTGAAACTTAGATGTACTTAACTAAAGAAAGACACTCCTTCAGAAACCTTACTGTTATGGTGGTTGTTTTTATTGCAATTTTTAAAAGCACACTGAGGCATTATAACGCGTCCGCTCGTTGGCTATGGTTGTCGATACTAAATCCAAATAAGACCACAATTTCATTTGTGGTCTTATTTCTCTTGCCGTTTTTGTAGCCGTAACCTTTAATCTAGTACATATTTGATCGAAGAGAAGTACCTTGAACTTTAGTACTAATTGAAAATCGCTGAATAAATAAATAGTCTTGTAAAAAGATTTTATGTTAAATCTTATCGATACCTTAGTAAGCTGTAATTAATCTTCTAAATTAGCTAATTGCTGGATTACACACAATTATAACAGTAGAGCTTTAAAATTACAATTAACTATATATTATCTTCTTAATTAATTCTTTGTGCATATACCTACTTATTGCATTCCAAATTACACGCGATCCCAATTGAACAAAGATTATATGATATTAATTCAGGCAATTGGCGTGGATGTCTTTTACAAAACAAAACCTTATTAAATATTCAACACGAAAGAACCTACTTCATACGGAATTACCACCAAAAAATAGACGGGTATATGACACAGCGAAGCGAAATTTTCGTATCTAGAAAAAATATGATGTATATGCATAAAATAAATTACATTATTCTTAAAACTAGAGTGGTTTCATAAATTCGCTATAATTTATTTTGAATTTAAGAAGTATTATAAAAAACAATGTTTTACAACATAAATTACAAATAGACCATCAAATTTCAAATTAATAAATTTTTAAAATGTTTTTTGGCTTATTGGTGAGTTCCATTTAAAAATAATGTATTACCAAATAATCTGCCATATCCGTATATTGTATTTCTCTTTATATTGATGCAAAGCAAATACCTATCAATGTAGTAAGCCTTTATTCAATAGATATTGGCAATTTACACTTTGCTAAAATAAGACAAAATGACACGACTAAATGTCACTCAAAATGTGCAACACGGACGACTGACAATGAAAAAATAGAACAAAAATACACACAGGACAGGACGAAATGCCTCCCCCTACAAGCAATATTGGATATGACCTTTGCTTCAACCTGCATTAACACGGTAACAGTTTTGGTCGTAGGCTATCACATTTACACTGTTATATGTACCTTCGAAAACGTCGATTGGAAGTTTGATTGGAAGCAATATTGTTGTGCAAATGAAACAATATGTGTTGCATCATGTCCCAGTGCCGTTGAAAGAGCAGGGTCTTGTCATGACGACGCGGTAACCACCGAGACTAGAACCAGTATTTCTATTAATGAAAATAAGTAAATACCTTTGAATACTATCAATTTTATAAAATGACCGTAAAAGAAAAGAAACAAAACAAACATAAAAGGGTTCGATTTTTTGTAGAGAAATTGATAAATGGTTGTTTATTAGCAACCATTACTGTAGCATCAATGGAAATAGCTATGACTTTGCTATTATTGGTTCTATGAAAGGAGTACAGAATGGCTTTAAACAGGTTATGGCATAAAAGAAGGCAGATTGCTCAAAAAGCAGCGGTAATTTTAACCGATGTCTTATGTTGGACGATGCTGATTTTAGGAACCTATATCATTGTATTTTGCTAAGTTACAAAGTATCACGTAACTTTAACTGACAATGTGATTGTTTTTATGAATATGAAAAGATAAAGGCCACAGGTTCCATGTCTACCAAATATGTAGGAAGCAGCTAAGTTATGAATGTGTCTGTAAAACGAAGAGAAATAGGTTTTCATTAAAAAAATCGAGCAATTTTACACTGATCCATAGCTTACCTGCTTCTCGCATCTCTAGAAGACACCTACTGTCTAACTTTAATGTTTAAATTCATTTCATCGCTAATTTTGCCACAATGTAATGGATTATTGTGTGAACTAAATAAACTTTCGTCTACCTCTCATTACGTATTATTAGAATTATAAATAATTGATTAAATACATACTTTAACTTATCAGAAGCAGAATATACATATAATTTAAACTTTAGGCTGGAGTGGAATTCAAAATTCTCGCCGCTTTTTTTACAAATACGTAGTAGCAAACGAGCAAGCAGCCCATCTAATGGTAAGTGGTTACTGCCGCCCATGGACGTATGTAAGCAACTTCTTATAGAACAGGGGTTCTATTTGAAATCGATCATAGATGCGTTGCTACTCCCGAGGTCTAAGATGGTCGCCTCATATATAAGTGCAACCACACCCTTCCACCGAAACGCAAGAACTGCTACACGCTAGAAACAGGTGTGGCGGTGGTACTTCCCTGGTCGTCTACTTTGGCTCTTCCACCTGGCAAAACTGTTTGACCAAGAAATTTGCTTGGCACTCCGAGCGGCAGTACTGAATTTTCTTTTATAAATTTATTTTTAATTCGCCATGAATATTTATAAAATCAAACCCATTTATATTTATTTTAGCCCTTAACTGAAGCTTGCAGCGTAGGAGCTTTAAGCGCATATTTCATAGCCTTTGGGTCAGACAGACTGACAGTGTACACTATATACATCTGTTGTCAATAAATTATTATAGAGGAGTAATAAAAGAAACCTAATATTGGGCAATTACTTTAATTGCTTAGACGGCATGGGGATAGCGGTTACTCAGTAACATTGGATGAGTCATATGGTCTCGCTCGAGTGATTCTTGGTATATTACAAGGGAGACATATCAGATATCGTGTGATGTCATATGTGAACCTTCCAGACAAGGTCAAGAAGCCTACTTTCTGGTAATTACATGATAACTGTAATTATGTATTTAAAAGTTCGTTACAAATGAAATGCAAAATAAATACTATATGAAACAGTTATACATTCTGTTAAGTATTAAAGTTTTGTTTATTTTGGGTCCCACTGCTGGGTACGAATTTCTCCCTAAATTGACAAATATTCTAATAATGCTGAGTTAATGCGTTTTGAACAATTTTAGCTACCAAAACATTATTGCAGTAGGTACAAAATACGAAAATGAAAAAATTACAATTTGAGATAAGCATAATCTTCGTAGTTCTTAGTAGTTCTGCCTGTTCTGGTGTGTCGGGTTTCGATATGAAGAAACAGTTATATTAGACGTTGCAGCTTAGACCTTATGTAATACTCAATACATCATACGTAAAATATAATCTAAAAATATATGTTTTATCCCCCAAAGTATTAAGGTAGTGCAAAACAGATCTGTATCCTGTAGATCGCTTTAACAAGATACAAATAAAAAATTATTTTTATATGTAATTTTAATTTAATATTAATACACGAACTCACGATCGATCAAAGTCAGCAATGCATGCCAAAAATTACAGCAGAAATAAATAACACATGAAAGGTACCTTATTATAGTTTATCTGTGAAATTTCAAATATAAACTTATCAGCCATATCAAGCGTCAAGTTATGGTGACAAGGCTAAACAAAATAGAATAATGTAAACATTGAAATAGCAAAGGAATCAAGTATATATATTTAATTTTAATTTACATTCTGTATGCCTGAATTTGTAATTGTGTCCCCAAGTTCTCTCGGCGTTGGCGATGTGAAATTTGAGGACTGCGTTAAGTATCTTCTCACTTTCATTAATTAATCATTTGAACATACTTTCAGAGTAGCATGAAAGTACTTATTGTTCTTGTATATTTATTTTTGTCTTAGTTCATCTGTGTCGGTTGCTGGAATATCATTGAAACATGCATAATTGACTTACTTCTTTAAGCACATCTGCTCCTATCGTAATCAGCCTCCAGACCTTCTTAAATTGTCATATAAGTAAACATTCACGGTGTATGGATTGTATACTTGCTTGCTATCTAATATATTTTAATTAAGTATACAAAAACAGTCAAGCCTCTGATAGGGTCTTAATTAATTTAGTAGATAACTTTTAAAAATCTCAATTTTTATTACATTTTAGACTTTTCTGTAAATCTCGTGTTTTATATTATTATTCATATAAGCTTTTATTTTTTAACCGACTTCGAAAAGGAGGTGGTTCTATGTTCGACTGTACTTATGTGTTTTTTTTTTATGTATGTTCACTGATTTCTCCGCCGTTTCTGGACCAATTTTTAATATTCTTTTTTTTATTATAATAACCATAATATTAAAATGCCATCTGCATTTATTATCTATCTTGACGGTTTTTTTCTAGATTGCAAGCTTAATTAATTATGATTAATGCAATTTTCACCATAATTTTTAAATATGCATGGTAAATAATCTCGATTATGATTTGTTATTGTTATGCTTAATTTATACTCGTATATCATTTTGAATATTTCAATTATTTTTTTGCTTTGCTTTTTATTACAGGAAATGAATTACCATTGGCTATAGTAATATAATAATCTCAATTCATTATTATAAAGCAAATTGTACCTAATCAATTTTAAGGGTTATTTACTGAAACCAAGAAAAACATGTTCGAGACATGTTTTTTTTAGTTTCAGTAAATAACCCTTGAAATTGATAAAATAAAAAAAACTATCCGAAAGTTTTATATCGCATACAGTTCGGATATTTTTTATTTCGGATATTCAATGTTTTATGTTACACTTAAGAATCTCCATACCTGCTAATAATGTTGTAAATTTCTATTAGAAAATGCCCTCTACTACTTTTCTTAGATTAACGTTCAATAACACTTTGTTTTATATTACTTTCTGTATGACATTTATACGCCTATAAGTTTATATATTTATTGATAGTAAATGGTATTAGGAACAACGGTTTTCTTAATAACAGTCTAGTACAAATTCGAAAAATCTGTTGCATCATATGTGGTGTAGACTTCGATAATCACTCGGTTATCACATGTATTGTGATAACCTAGTGATCATTTTAATGATGTGACACTAGAACCTTTACATCATACAATATCAAGTTCAAATTAATCAATTAGATTTATTTGGTTACTTTTAACTTGGTAAACATGATATACCGTGACAAATACATATAATAACTTCCATGATTTAGTCGTATGTAGATGGTCGTCATAATTATGTTTTTCAATGATTCTAATCTTAGTCATAATATTAAAATATTTTTGTTAAATGTATAGAGAGTTTCTGTACGTTATTTTCTGTTTTATACGGCATTATTTTAACGTATTACGAGTATATAAAACTCCATCGAATATGTTAATATATCAAATAGCTACACGGAAACTTATTAATACGTTTTTATTCTACAGGCAGTACCACCGGATGGAGGATGGGGTTGGGTAGTAGTTTTCGCGTCCTTCATGAGCAACGTGATCGTCGACGGAATCATTTTCAGCTGTGGATTGATGCTCAATCCTATAAGGAATCATTTTCAAGTAAGTACTTTTTTTAGTTAATACTAGCTTCTTGGTATTCTCGTAGCAAAAAGATTAATTACTAGAAATTGTCTTTGTTCGATTGAAACTCATGTTAAAAACGTCACTCATTTGTGAGATGATTTTTGTAGAGACGGAGAGACAAAGTTAATGTAATTAATTCCAAAGTAAGATTATTACTTTTATTTTAAATATTATTTACATTAATTGTACATTATATTATACTCAGACCCGTAGTTAAGGATAATGAAACAAATTAAAAGCCGAGGATCACATCTAATTACAATAAAAAATATTATTTATTTCTTGTATTATGAAAATAAACATATGTGCTTAGAAAAAGAGAGTTATCGAAAAAGTGTAGTCAAAATAAATCAGATAATATAAAATAATATATCAACTAACTTAACAAAGAGGTGATCTCTAATATAGAGTTTTAGAAGACAATAATATGGTAGAGATGAAATGTATACTATAATCTTATATATAAATAATTTCAATTATATCCGTCGTCTTTATATTTATCTGGCACACAATATCTGGGTTCGACCCCTAGCCCGATCCATAGCCAGAGGGTTTTTGAATGTTAAAAATAGATATCAGATTTTTGTGAGCGTGGTAACCACAGCACAAATCTTGTAATGCGGCCATAAATTTATTAATATTATACATAGTAAAATTAAAATTTCTTTTCGTATAATAGTTTTTTAGCATTGCCCTTAATGTTAAGGAAACGGTACAACCATCTGTGGGAATTGAAGCATAAATTAACTTATTTATTACACCTTAATTATACGGAAAACAAGTTTATGCTGGCAACGTATAAATTAAAACTTATTACTACATTTTAATGTGTGATATAAAAATGTATACAC
This sequence comes from Cecropterus toxeus, assembly GCA_018249875.1. NCBI lineage: Eukaryota > Metazoa > Arthropoda > Insecta > Lepidoptera > Hesperiidae > Cecropterus > Cecropterus toxeus. Next base: position 8,934 of record DWNE01003953.1, read on the forward strand.
CTATATCCTTATATCAAAACTACGTGTTAGTCCTGAATGGATCAGCGCCACGTGGTATGTAATTATGTGCCTAATTAGTTTACGCAAATTGGGAGGATTAAAACTAATCGTTAATTTCAAATATAACTTACCGTAACTGATGTTATTTTTTTTTTCCTTTACTTTGTTTTTCTTTTCCATTTCCTGTATTATTGGACTATAGGTAATTATTACCAAAAAGTAAAATATACTAAAAGTATCCTTCTCTTTAGTTAAAATATTAGAAAAATCGTTTAAAACATAGCCACGTGGGAACCAAATATTTGTGTTACCTTACATATTTACCACGTAAAAGACAAAATATATGTAATCTAGGTAGTGTCTAAGCGCAAATAAGTAAACGCTTCTATTCTTGTAAGTATTAGCAAGAAATTTGAACTATTTTATGGACACAAAGCCCCTTTTTGTGCGTGTATCGTTGACTCAAGACAATCGTCGCGCGCGCATTCTATTTTTAGACAAGCAGACCACACCCTCGCGACGCACACGTAGTCGCTGACTGGTCGGCGTCATAACCGTGCCTCCGCTTCGAAAAGATAACATTTAAATGTTATCTTCTCGAAAAGATAACATTTAAATGTTATCTTTCCAAAGCCGAAGCAATCACTTTAATATCTTTTATTTTAATATTCGGCGGGTTACATACAAGATGTTCATCATTCATTCATTGTTCATTACAAAATCTGCTTTAATTTTTTATAATACAACTATAGGTAAACCAAAGTACTTACACGTGTTTATTTGTGAAAGAAGAGTACAAAAGTTAATTAATTTTATATAAAAATAATCTTTTTTAAATTATTAGTATAGATTTCGCCATACTTTTACGAGACGTCTACCTGCTTAAGTTACTTCTATTTTATAAAAAATCTACTAAGTATTTTATTCAGTTCTAAATATCACAAAGATACTGTTTATTCAATAGCCTTGGTGTAGGAAAACTAAATTAATTAGAATCCTTCAAACACGTACCTAATTAAAATTTTGTACATACGTACCTACAATTTAAGGAAAATATAATATATGTAGTTTAGTTAACAGGAAAATAATAAATATACCTAGCATAAAGTTTAATTTACCACAAAAATAATATATGCATCCATTTAAACCTTGTTAAATAATGGTCAAATTATTTGAATTGAAACACTTCGCCACTCGGAGAAAAGAGACCGATCTCAAAATTTCGCAAAATTAGTTACACACTTACAACTACTTCTAATAACATAGCAATTTTAATGTAGAGCCTCCGTGTTAGAGAACGACAAACATCTTACAAACTGTGAGAAAAATTACGTCCTTTTTATAACCGCAATGTTAAATAAACTCTAGAAATTGCGAAAAAAATTTTTTTACTGCCACAATATTAAAATTTCGCATTCGGTCCCTTTTATTCTTTCAATATGTAACCAGATACCAGTAACCGGTATACTGGTTTGTCTGAATGTGACGTTTTGATTGCATTTGACATTAAGGTGCAACAAGTCGTTCGGAACAATGCTGTTGTCGGCTATACGCGATTACCATAATGTTAAGGCCAAGGTCTTCAAGCCAGCGATCGTGAGAATTCGCACTGACCAGCGTTTCATTCATTCTTTTATTCGACATTCTATTAGTGGGCGGTGACCTTGTCCAAACTACGTCGTTACCGATTTTGTTTTACAAATTATATACATAGATACTGTTATGTACTTGTTTTACCGTTAATGGTTTTTATTATTATTATTATACAAAGCTTTTTATAAAGTATATTTCAAAAGTAACTGATATTAATGAATTGTAAAAAAGGCATATCGACTGTTACCTATTATCAGTTAAAACGAACTAAAGCGCTGTCCACATGATGTTAAAAGACTTACTATAGCCTATTTAGTAGACCATACAGAGATAGACGTCTGCCAACAATAGAATTCTACCAAAAAGTTCTTTTATTATGAAATTATTGTCTACCAAAAATAACAAGGATTGAACAGAACTACTATCTACTTCTGCTGTTTACGATAATGAGATTGTAAAGATGTAGAGATGAGATGAATTGTGTGTAAAAAATACGACATTACGTATTTTTACATTATATAAGAAATATAATATAGCGTCCTGACCCAAGTTACAATCCTATTGAAATACGAATTTACTTGTCTGTTTCCTATCGTCAGACCACTCATAACATATGTAGATTCAATTTCATATTCAAATCTTTAAGGATCCACTGCTGTGAACTTCTCTTATAGTTTTTTCCCAATATTCACCGCGCTTGGCTTGCCACCATAGTCACCGCTGTGCATGTTGATCTCCTAGCTCCTCTTCTTTAGTCGTCGTCCACAACATCCATGGATAGAAAGAGAATGGTGCTCCACCGACACCATACAGCACATGAAAGGAAATACCAATGGAAAATTCGTGTAGTATTTTCGTATTTTCCATGTTGCTCATGTTCCATTGTTGCCCTTAATAAAATCGAGTTTGTAATTTTATTATTTCTGCGTTAGTGTCGTTTGACGTCTGCGGCCTTCAGAGAATAGTCACCTACCTACACCCACTGCAGAACTTTAATGTCTAATTCCACAATCGTAATTTGGGTCTGCCTATTTTAGGATATGTATCCCAAAGGTAGTTTAGGTAATAAAATGTCGTATTAATTTGCATACGGTATGTTTTTCATACTTAACTTTAAAATATTTTCAAAACGGTCAGTACAGTAATCAATAGAGATGTTATTCTCGTAAGCTTACTTATACGGATTTTATCGTATACTACATAACTCTACCATTAATACATTTCATAAGAATACCTACCGTGCTTTAAGAATAATTTATTTACTAAGTGTATCCCATTTTTTTATGTTTTATGTCTTTTTTTGTTCCTTGCACTACCTTACCCTGTTCATGGTTTTTTGTTTTATAAATTTAGTGTTTTTTAATAAAATGAAGATTATTTTATCATTTACTTAACGTGGTCGATTTGCCTTTTGAAATTTTGAAGGTGGTACATTTCTAAAAATCTGGTTTTAATTTAGTGCCCTTGCAATGTCATCGTTGATAATTTAGCTACAAACCTGTTTTGGACTCAGCTGGAAAATTTCGTAACAACATTTTATGTTAATCAAGTTATTTCTTAGATATATATAATTATATGCGGCTCACTTTTATATGATGCGACCATCTCAGTCCTCGGGAGTAGCAACGCATCTGTGATAGACTTCATATAGAAGCCCTGTTCTGTGATTGCCAGCTTATTTATATACATATATTCTTAGTTATATATAATCTTAGTCCTTATGAGCAGCAATGTATCTCTGATCGACTTCAGATATAACCCCTTTGGTATATGAAGCAGGTTACAGATATCCATGAGCGGTAGTAACCACTTACCATCAGCTGGACTGCATGCTCGTTTGATACTCCAATCTGTTAAAAAAATTCAGCCGAATTGAGAACCTCCTCCTTTTTGAAGTCGGTTTAAAAAGGTGTAAATGTTGCGTCGGTGCCCGTCATAGTAGGTAATCATGAAGTATTTTACCACATTTAAAATTATTCGTTCTTCTACCATATTATTCTATTTAATTTTAAACTACGTTCACGTCAGTTTTATCAACAAGTTTACAAACCGTGACGGTGTTAAAATTACGCAGTTTGAGTCTCTATCATTCGCGTTTAATTCGAGTGTCGCATATGTTTAATACGGAACACGCCGAGTTTAGTAAAAGTTTCCACGGATTGTAAGTGCATGGCATACAGGCCACGTGGGTTCAATGTACGGCATCGACCTCGAGACGCCATTATTGCATTTTCGATTAGTATCGTTACGAATCGAATCTTTTTTTACTAGACGATCGAATCCTCGGCTAATCAGCAAACAGTGTCTATTTGATTTATATTTTTTGTGTAGCTAATTTAGTCGAATCTTTATCTAAGTATTCTGTTCTAACTTCTAATTATCTATATTACTTTGGTTCGTTTTTGACGACCCGCGTGGCGGAGCGGTCTCCATACTGGTCTGACACGCAGTGGGTCCCGGGTTCGATCCCCGACCAGACATAAATGTGAATGATGAGTGTAGATTTCTGTTCTGGGTCTGAGTGTTTGTGTATTCGTATTTGTGTGTCCATTGCACCCACGATACACGAGAAAATGAGGCTATGAGTGTACAAAGCGTTTATGTTATGATTAATTTTAGGGATCCTTACTCAAAGGGACCCACTTACTAAGACTCCGCTGTCCATCTGGCCGTCTGTCATAAGTATCTCATGATACGTGATAGCTAGACAGTTGAAATTTTCACAGATGATTTATATCTGTTATAACAACATATAAGGACTAAAAAAGAATAAAATAAATATTTAAGGGGGGCTCCCATACCACAAACATGATTTTTTTGCCATTTATTATAGGTAATGGTACGAAACCTTTGGTGTATGAGTCAGACCCATACACCATGACTTGAGCGATTTTTTATTTAATATTGTAGATTTTGTGGGAGACTCAGTCATAATTTTAAGAGAGTTGATATGTTGAATAATGACCTCTTTAATTAAGCAAATTTTTAAGCGGACATTATTTCAGGTACGTTTACAATAGAGTAGTTATATAAAGAAACTTTCTAGTAATGATGTTTCGCACAAAAAAACTTTTGTACAACACAAGAACATTAGTAATTAAGAAAATTTTACACTCACCGTCACGAACTCTATAACTAAAAAGCAATTTTAAAAAGAAAATAAATTGTAGTACAATTAAAAACTTAACTAACTAGATAATGTTAAGGTCTGCCATGTGAGGTAAAATTAGGGTTACCAACGTTTTGACGAAGAAATGGAATATTTATATATATATGTATAAAATATAATATGTAGACGAAAAAATATAATGATTTTAATTAGTCTATACTTCTTATATTTTTTGACACGCTTATTATAAATATTAATGTAAAACGCGTTCCTAAAATTTGGATTCGGAACTGTATGGATTTATTTGTTGGAATTTGGTATCGAAAATATAGTAATTTGTATTTTTGTTCAATAGAATAAAGTTCTCAGACCCGAAATATAGTACAATACTATGTATATGGTACATTTGGCAAATCTTGGTAAGATTGCCAAGATGCTGCCTAATATAAATCTTAGTTCTAGTACCTACTTATGAAGTTACATTGTTTAATGAGGAAACTAGGTTTGTCTAATGAGGATACCTGTAATTAAAAGCTTTTGTAAGCGAGAAGTGATGACTTACAAGGTTATATCAAAACAAAAGTTATTTTCAAAGCCATAACTAATGATGTTGATAATACGTAGGTTATACTACGATACCCTACTACTTCTGTTGTTTATGTATGAAAAAACCTCATGTTATTTCAAAACAATGCGATAACTTTACATAATTCAACTGTTATTATGTAATCTTCATTGCATTTATCTCTTATCCCAACTGCACTGACCTCCTATGATAGATAAATGCGTCGCGTTAAAAATAAACCCATTTTGTCGGTCACAAAGCGCAACTATTGGGATATTGCCAGATAGCTAACAAAAAATAATTCAAGCAAACCTACAGAGTTAGTACGTTCTGTAATTCGAGTAGCTTCAAAGTTATTTTAGAAACGTTACTCATGTTCTAGAAATTTTTGTTGCCGTGTAATGGCCTGGGTTTATCGTCGACTAATGAACCAACGTTTCATCCTTAATTACTTGTAACCTAATTCGGTTTTAGAAATAGATAGTTTGAACTCACTTGTAGGTGATTTAGGTGAATGTATTTTTACGGAAATATGTGGAACCTGCGTAAGAAAAACATTTAGAATGAAGGGAATTGTTGCTCTACACCAGATGCATATCGTAAACTAAATAAAATGAAATATGTATATGATGAATATATATGCATACCTACCTACCTATACATACTAACGTTATGTGGGACTTCTTATCCTCCTAACATTTCATATATGTACCTACTAAGGCCGTGTTCATGGTATAGGAAAAGCAAAATGATAAGGGTTATTTTGGTCTCGAAAGTCCCCTTTTTGCCTGAGCAAATTCTGAAGACGGTAAACATCTCCTGCCATAATAATATTTCTGAACAATACCAAAATACTAATGAACATATTATAATAAAGAGAGGAAACATTAACGAAAGCAATTGTCTCGTGTGGTACTCGGTCAATATATAAGTATTTCAATTCGTAAATAAAGCAATCACGAAAACCAATTTAAAAATATTATTGTTACTTAAAAGCAAAACAGACCACTAAGTGGTAACAGACGTATATCAATAAGTAAACACGATTTGCATTGCACTGTTATTATTGAAGGTGCAAGGTCAAGAATGCAATCGCTTGACCAATGAACATTGTTTGAAAACCTTCAACAAATGTCGCTACGTATATTTTTAGCCACACCCTTATTTGAAACACGTGTTGTAAACAAACAACTCCACAGCTTATTAAGGGAAAGTCTTAGTAACGGTAAACTATGAAGTTTAATCAAACAATACAACCTAAGTACTTTGTTTGTAGCTTCCACCCACCATACGCTTATATGCGATCAACTCTTTAAAAGCTCTCAAAAGTCAACTTAGAATAGAATTAAGAAATGACATAGAAAAAGCAAATGCAGTAGCAGTACAAAAGAAGCAAATATGCAGTCCACTTGGTTGTAGGTGGCTATTGCCGCCCTGGACATCTGTAATATCAACATCAAGTGGTCCTGATGTGTCAGTGATGATACATGTTGATATTCTATTCTGATGATTAGACACTGCGTTGCTACCACTTCTTATCCTTCCTTATTCATTACCCTCACACAGCCACAATCTTCAATTATTTTTAGGCGGGGTAAAAATTTAAATATGCCGCCCCTGCTCACTTGAATTTATTTTTACCATCTTAATCATGACAGCCATCAGATGCATAATATCGATT
>DWNE01003954.1:0-15880 GCA_018249875.1 Cecropterus toxeus
TCAGTAGATCCAAAGATTAGCCCCGTCAAACTTACAAACTTACAAACTTTACCTCTTTATAATATTAGTATAGATATAAGCGTGTGTCAAAAAAATAAAGCGTACGTTTGTAATGTTAAAATACCAGTTTCTTACTAAATTCAAATGAAATAGTACCTAATATATTAACAAGGAACAACGCAGTTCTCACTATTATTGTCTCTTTGTTCCGTGTTATCTCCAAAGAGGCTGGACTGATTTTAACGGGAATGTAATTGGTAGATAATAAATATTATTAAACGTAATTTAGTCTACCATTATGTAAGGAAAAAAATCGGCAAAATGCGAGTCGGACTCAAGCTCGAAGGGTTTTTTGTAGGAAAGTCCCCTGAAATATGTATTTTATTGTATTTAGTATTTGTTGTTATAGAGGCAACAGAAATGCATCATCTGTGAAAATTTCAATTGACTAGCTATGATGGTTAATGAGATACAGCCCGGTGACAGACAGACAGGCAGTCGGACAGAGGGACAGCGAAGTCTTAGTAATATTGTTATGGTTTTACCTTTTATGGATATTTTTTTTTAGGCTTCCGCCCAAAAAAAATATCCCATGAACCCTCGCGCGCTGTGCACGCAGCCAGTGTCGGCGCGAGTAGTTATCACTTTGTGTAAAATGTTTGAATGTATAATTTTTTGTTTATAAGTATGAGACATTACATTTTTTTAAACGTTTCTAAGTTCAAAATCAGCAAGTCACCGACACCGACATGTCCCAGGTGGTATGTTTAAGCGGAATAGATTTCGATTACCTCATTCGCGTTGGAAAACAGATAAATCAGTAGCGTTACGCTCACTTAACGTAACACCGATAACACTGCTCGAGGTCGTTTTATCAGATTTCACGGTATCTTAAAAATGTTTACTGAATTGTTTACAAATTTCCTTACTAAAATACAGGCGATAGTTTATGAGGGTGGATAGATGTTTGTTACGCAATTTGTTACAGCGTTAGATGGAATAATATACATACTACTTTTTGTCATGGAAAAATGTTTTTTCCTTGAATATCGTCATGAGTTTTACACGTGTATGTAGGTATTTTGATATAGGTAGCTTAAGGGTCGAAGGACGACTTTAATTTGCATAATTAATTTCAGATATAATATATATGTATGTGTTCTCATTTTTACCTGGTAAGTAAGGTTACTGCAGCCCATTGATATCTGTAAGCGACTTCTTATAGAAGAGGGGTAAAACTGTTACTCTGTAACGCTTGAATGGCTGAATGGATCTGGGTGAAATTTGGTACAGGGATAGATAATAGTCTCGAATAATATACATGCTACTTTTTTTCCTGGAAAAATGTTGTTTTTTTTTTCTTAAAGGTTGAATTATTTCATAGGTAGATCAAGGGTCAAAGAACGATTTTAAAATCGCATAATTAATTTCAGTTATATATGCATATGTCATCTTATGTTTCTTATATCTTTTGAAGATTTCCCCCTCACAAAAAAGGTTGGGTGCATGTGTTAAAGTGAGCATTCAGTATCTAATCGTAAGTGGCTACTGCCGCTCAAAGAGAATTATAATCAAGTCCTTCAAGTCACAAATGCGTTGCAACCTCTAAAAACTAAATTAGAGCTTGAAATGCTTCGTGTAAGATTGTTTGATTTTAAATTAATAACATGCCCATTCGACATTAAATTAATAATATTTGTTCCTTCCTATTACAGAGGCAGTGTCATGTCTACTGAAGGCCATAGAAATCTACACCGACATGGGGCGGTTCACCGTGGCCGCTAAACACCACCAGGTAAACATATTTTCATACCTAGTGTGGCGACCTCCCGCTACGCATCAAGAGATGACGTCACCGTATTCTGATTCACGCTATCGGAGTTTTCTCAACATTGCGCATATATACAAGTTCCGAACAGAGACTGTCGGAGCACGGCCGCTTCCCAGGCATGATCACCTGGCGGGAGATCGCCCTTTGTCAAACCTAGAATATTTCCTGTGCATGCATAACCCGCATAGACCGGTTCACCTATGTAGATTTTAATTGATACACAAATTAAGTCTAAGTCGCTAACACCTATCTTCTTGCATCCTCTTTGAGGCATTATACAGGCTTGTATTCTTCTTACATATATATAACTTACCTGAAGAATCACATAATCCCTTGGAATATCGTGGTCTTTCAAGTAAAAACATTGTTTTGTGTATCATCTTTATCTTATTAATTAAAATAATAATGTAGCCCACATTTTTATTTTTATTAATAAGATAAAGATATCAGTATCTTAATTCTGATATGTCTACATAAAAAAGATAACATGTCAAATTATGACTGGTTATCTTGGAACTTTTTCCCTTTATATTGTGTTATGTAGCAACTTAGCCCTAGTTAATGGACTTGATTAACTATAATACTGTTTAAACATTTTTATTTAAAAATCTCTCAATATAGTCTTAGTTTTTAACAGCATATTGTTTTCTTTATTTTTTTCACTTTTTCGGAATAATTCTATCACGAATAACTGATATAGTCGTGTGTGATTCACGTATTACGTATCTAGAGGTTATTATCATCCCCACTCCTTGTCAGCAGTACTTTTCCCCTCCCCTTTTTATACTATTACTTTCATCCAGAATCCCCTTCCAAATAAACTTTTGTGCATAAGTAACACTTTCTTTACCAACTGCGCCAGAGGGTAATGTTTTAAGCGTATGTATGTGTGTTTGTATTTATGCATGTACGTGCATATGTATGTACATGTATATACACGCGCTAAAGCCCAAGCGGCTTTAAAGATTTTAACATATGACGTATCATTGGAAACGTCTCCATTGTCAGAATGTCGGCTATATATTTTACTACACTATTAATCAAGAAAAAACAACTTCAGAGCCCTTTCATCCTTGCCAATTAAAAATAGGTCTTCCCGAAGAAGTTAGCCAGAATATTGCATACTTAAGTTTCAGTGTCAATAAAAACATGGTCTTTTCACAGAACATAGCCGAGCTGTACGAAACCGAGTGCGTGGACCTAGCTCGAGCGATGCAGCACTACGAACAAGCGGCCGATTACTTCAGGGGCGAGGAGTCTACCTCCTCCGCGAACAAGTGTATGCTCAAGCTGGCCCAGTACGCCGCGCAGTTGGAGCACTATGACAAGGCTATACAGATCTACGAGCAGGTCAGTTGTGTTTAGTCTTAATCTATTCGTAAGATTTTCGGATTGATTTTCGAAATGCTACCAGATGATGAAGTTTAACATCATCTGGATTATTTAAATTGATATTGCAATTTCACTTCATACATTATTGTTTTATTACGACGATTACATTCAAAACGGTTCTTGAAAATTTGAACAATCTTCTCATTTATTGTCTTGCGTCGTACCTGAAACGTGAAATTCTGAAAGGTTTTCTCCGTAGAATTCCCACTTACAACCCGTTTGCCTAAATTAACATCATTTGAAATGTTTTTTGCAGATCGCGAAATCCTCGCTGGACAACAGCCTGCTGAAGTACAGCGCCAAGGAGTATATGTTCCGCGCGGCGCTCTGCCACCTCTGCGTGGACATCCTGAACGCTCAGCACGCGGTGGAACGCTACTGTGGCCTCTACCCCGCCTTCGCTGATACCAGGGAGTGCAAACTGCTCAAGGTGGGTATATCCAAGCCTATATGGTTTTTTTTATAAAGTTGGTGTAGAAAACGAGCTTACAGTCCACCTGACAGTTAGTGGCCACAGTCGCCTATGGACATCTATAAGTTACTTCATACAGAACAGAGGTTCTATCTGAAGTCTATCACAGATGCGTTGCCACTCCCGTCTGTGATGATCGCCTCACAAAGGATCGGCTTGCCACAGCAAGGCTTTTCACCTGCATTGGTGAAACCTGCCTAGGGCAGGTTATATTGTCAATTAACGGCGGGAGGTGTTCCCATTCTGGGTAATTATGTTATTTTTTCAATCTTCAAAAGTTTCAAAGGTTTATAAGCTACTGTGTTCTGGTCTGAAGGGTGTCGTAAGAAAGATACGTACTTATCAGGGGCGTTCCAACTTAGTTCTCAGGGTTGCAATGCATCTGTTGCCAACCTCGGGCAAGATTCTCATCTTATTTGAAGTTTACTGCATCCATACCGTAATAAAATAATGATCTTAAGAAAAATAATATAATACGAACATTAGCGGGATCCATCACTTATTCATAGTGAGTGCTATCGCAGTGGCAACTATGACCAACATTAAAACATGTGGTCGAGGTAAAATATTGGTAAAGTTATTGGTATTCTACCAATATAATAAGTAATATCCTAGTGGCTCTCCATGCTTTTTCCCCATAATATATGTAGGAGAGGTAAGATGAACTTATACGAGGCATTTCTACTTAGTCCTCAGGGGTAAGAAAGTGACCTACGCAGTCCTAGGCAGTGGCTACCATTTGATGGACTATATGCTAGTTTATTACTACTACCAGATGGTAGAACCAGTTTAGTTCGACCGGGGTAGTACCACCGCCGCACCTATTTCTAGCGTGAAGCAGTATTTGCGTTTCGGTGTAAGAGTATGGTTGCCGGCTGACCATTACCATCAGGCGGATTGCATGCTCGTTTGCTACTTCAGTCTGATAAAAAAAAATACTACATTAATCAAAAAATGGTATCTTGTCACCAGGAACTGATCGAACATCTGGAGGAGCAGAACGTAGACGCATTCACCGAAGCCGTGAAAACATACGACAGCATATCCCGCCTCGACCAGTGGTACACTAGCATGCTGGTTCGCATCAAGAAGCAGATCAACGACAACCCCGACTTGCGTTGAACGCCCCGCCCCTATGTCGACGTCGCCGTGTTGTTGTTGAGCAGTGTTTAGTTTTGTTGAGTCGTGACGGGCAATGTTGAGTTTTGTTGGGCAGTGTTGAGTTTAATTTGTCAGGACAATCAATATATATATTTTTCTTTTTGTAAATGTTTAATTCTTTATTAGACTGCCACGACGGCTAAAACATAAATATAATACGACTTTGCATCGTAGCAACGTTGTATAATGTTGAAATATAATGTTGTCCAAATGAATGAATGATATGAATGATGGAACTTGAACATAAGAATGATAGAAATCCTTTTTGGGAGAGTAATGCAGATTTGTTTCACCAATTATCGAGACGTGTTTTCTTCAGTACGTACATAGATTTCTCTAACGTGATATAGTAACGTGCAGTAATACGTGCGTATCCTATTTGTTTTAGTCGTAAGGGAAATTTGCATTAGGTTTGACTACTATTAAAACAATACCTTTAATTTTTGTTTGTTGGTATTTTTTTACTTGCGTTGTTTTAAGATCTATTATTTTCCATTGTCTTAAGACAGTGAAATGGCAAATATTTATAAAGTTATCGCAATACTAAAACACCTTTTAATTATTCCAATTTTGTAATATATGCAAATTAATTACGCATTACGGATTGTTAAATTACGTCTTATTAAAGGAATTAACATAAATATACAGTTTATAATTTTATTTTTGTATGAATTATTAAATGCCCTTATGTCAAGTAATTGTGATTTGAATGATGGTCAAGCGTGTACTGCTCATGTAGGGAGGCGACGTCGACGCAATATTTTTATCTTAACTTTGTAGCATATTCATAACGCCTACTCATATTTCATTATCTGGCGTTACTCGCCATTCTGGATAACACTGTTGACCATACTAATTTACGAATGTTTTAAAGAAACATAGGATTTTGTAGGAATTTATTGACTTTATTTACAGTGTTATTTTTTGATTAACGCATTTATCAATTGTGTCAGAGGAGTGTAGGTAGTTGTATTTATTTATATTGTAGGATTTGACTGAAATAACACCAGTAATAAATGTCTTTTTAAGACGCTTTAAAAGACTAAACACTGAATAACGAATATAAACAGCTACTTACATAAGACCATGGGCGTATATAAGGGGAGAAGGGAATCCGTACCGCTTGTACGGTAAAAAATAAATACTGTTTATGGCCAATAGTGTTATCCAGAGACAATTTTTAGTATTCAAGATATAGCAATTACGAGTCTAGTTGTTAAGTCGGGAGGTTTTTCTAAGGATCAAGATGTATGGGGTGCACCGATAGTTTCGTAAATATAAGTACACTTATATAGCGCAGTATGTATGTGGTAACACTCGACTATCTGTATGTTTGTCTATGACCGGAATAAAGATTGTAGAGATTGATATGAATGTGTTATCTGTGGCAAATTGGTTACAATATTGATTCTTAAAACTTAAACGTAGAACGCGGGATATAAAAAGACATAACTGATAAGAGAACGAATTAATGAATGAATGGAAAAAAACAATTCACTAAAGAATTGTCACAGTAACATACAGAATGAATGGATAGTCTCATGCGGAATCGTGAGTGAATGAAGTCTAATGAACTTCATTCACTTATTGAATAAAGCAGGCTGAAGAATAAAGAAAGAACATTATCCACACAACATACACAATTTTAACGGATCGTCGAGTGTAGCAACACCTGTATGAAGGCTTTGTTGATTTATCGGGCGAGTTAATAATTATTCCATTCCGTGGTTCGATTTGTATCGTATGAAATTATGAATAATAATGTATATATTCAGGCCGTGTTTGTTGAATGACAATTATTTTAATACAAACATCTTTAAATAGAAAAGGAGGCGATAAGTAGGAATAAAGAGATTTTGATTTTTTTTAAGTATAGCAAATGTTTTCCCGCGGTTTCAACCGCTTTCATAAGATGTAAAGTAATTTTATTTTATAGCAAATAATATAATATATGGATTTTAAAAAGAAACGAAATGGTACCTCAAGGTACGGACCATAAATATATTTCAATCTTTTGAACAAAATTCAGTAGTGCTGTTTTGATGCGATTTCAAACTCGCCGACAAAAATCTTAAAAATAAGTGAAATTCTAGTATTTTTCATCTTCCAAATTATCTTTTTGCGACGTAAAGGCACGCAGAACTATTTTTTTACTGTATTTATTTAAAACTATAATAATGATTTTATATCATTTGTATATTTAATCACACAATCATGCAAGTTATATCTAAACTGCAGATATCAAAATTAAATACTAAAACACTGTTTAATTTTAATATTTGTAATTAAGATTATAACGTTTGCATTTTCTACTCTTTGCATTTTATGAAACAGTTTTACTTACACAAACCACTATATCTTACATTTATATCAACCTTGATGGTTCGCGAATCGACAAAATATTCGTCATTCAACAAACATCGCCTTTTCATAATTAATCGTAATTGTATTTAGCTGTAGGTGATTTTATGTCCCTTTCAATTCGTAGGATTCAAACTGTCGCTGTTTTATGGCTCTTGACCTCAACTTGTATGTCTTATATTAAATAATTTTTGTAATCGTTGAAATAGTTTGCTTACTGTTATCTAGTTAGACATTATTCTGACTGTACGTGTCTGTACTTAATAGGGGTGGTTTTTTTTAGTAGCAAACAAGCATGCAGTCCATCAGTAGGTAAGGGACTACTGCCCATAGTCATGAAAACAGCTGCACATAGAACAGGTTCCACCTAAAGCCCATCATCGCGGGTGTTTTGCCATCCCTAGGTATAACGTGATCGCCTTATATGTTACATTCGGCATCAACACCCTTCCACCGAAATAAGAATATTTCATCCAAAAATTATGAGTTTCGATTTCATGGTTGTAGCCTTCGATTCTACTGCAATTTAGGTAAAAGGTTTCTCGGTCTAAACACCATGTCGTGCTCAGTGAAATATAATGAAGTTTGTGTACGATTTTTGAAGGTGGTAGAACTCTTCGTGGTTCGATCCTGGACCTATTTCTGTCTAACAAAACGATGATATGCGTTGCTGTGCTCTAGTCTGAAGAAGTAAGGGAGATATACTTATCCGAGGCATTGCAACTTAGTCCTCAGGGGAAGCAACTGTGGCTACCCTCAGATTAGACTGAGCTTATCCGAGGTTGATTACAGGTCTTCATGGATGACAGTGACTACTTACCATCAGATGGACTGCATGCTCGTTTGCTACTTCCTTATTATTATAAAAGATTTTTGTTCTATTTGCTGTCAAAAAAAATGGGCTGCGATGGACACTTATTAAGAGCGGCACATGCTCGTTTGCTGCGGCCACTTGATCAAATATATATTCATACAGTCCAATGAAGTCATCCGTTATCTGAAGTGTATTAAGTTACTTCGTTTGTTATTAAATTAGCAGGTTTATCTATGTGGCATCTGTTGATTATGTGAGCGAGTGAGGTTCACAATCATGTGGGGTGTCTGCAATGTTCAAGTTTTATCCTGACAGAGGCCATTGCGAGAAAACTTAAGTGCAAGTTTTTCCTTAAAAGAGAACGTACAAAATAAAATTTATCCTCAATTTTTCAGAATTAACCATTTATTTAAATTACTAATTTTGGAAAATTCTACGTGGGATCAAGGGGAAGGAGATCGAAAATTTCCAAAATCGCCAAAATTCATGCAATCAATGGACGCCTCCTAAAATATATAGTTACTTACTATAATTTTTGCCCCGATTTTTGGTACATTTTCGAAGGTATATGACATTACACATACTGTTTGTACGGATAGGGGCCTATTCTCATTAAAGTGAATATTGTTTTATTTATTATTATTGTATCACATAATTTATATTTCGTTGTTGTAAATAATTGATGTTACTTTATTAATACGTGATCGTTTCGTTATTAATAAAATATTTTTTTATTTACTTTTTTGTTTTTATTTTGTTTTTTTTTTTCGTTACGTTGACTTTTTTATAAATACATGCGCACGATTAAATAATTCATTTAAATTTAATTCGTTTTTTTTTTAAATTTGTAATGAGCTTATTTTAATCTCTACGGTTTCGTCTACTGTAGCATCAAACTTAGTAGTACAGCAAAATGATGGTATATTCCGGTTAACTAAAGACTATCAAAGTTAGTCATTAAATGTATCAACGCGTATGACTTGTATTAGATTTCAAATCTATTAGGGCTTAATTCAGATAAATGTCTAACTTGTTTGCAAATCCAACTTTTAAAAAATCTTTTGCCTTACAAGGTAACTTACAACATAACTTACCTAAACAAGGTAACTTACAACATAACTTACCTAAACAAGGTAACTTACAACATACCTTACAAGGTAACTCAGTAATAAAATAAATAAAATTTCTGATTATAGTTTGTTAATAAGTTTTGTGGCCTCTGCATATTGTATCCTCAATTATGTTTGATTTTGATAGTTTAGATTACTTATAATATACTATGTATGGCTTAAATTACTTATAAACTAGTTATTATAAGTAGTTAATTGAAGTTTGATTATTGTAAGGTAACTTTTGAGTGATGTGTACACATCGTGTTTTCCATTACGATTAGAAAATGCAAAGAATATTCGTCAATGTATGCGATTCTAGTTTATCCGACTATAATATCAAGGTTATTTAGTAGATAGTTATGTTAAAATAATGAGGTTTGTATTAGAATTGTACTTTTGACGGTTAAAATTCGTGATAACTGTTTCATCTAATATGAGGAAAATAAAAATGTTCTTGTACGTTTAAGAATTGTTACCGCTTACATACATTACATACCGGTACAACGAGTAATTAGATTTCCTATTTAATAATTTGTTCTAGGAATATTTTAACCCTTGTTATATGTAGCACATATTTTTATTCCGGTATTAACCTATTAATTCAGTATTAAGTGCGGATGTGCTGATATGGCTGATATGGATGTGCTGTTTCGGATCTGGTATTAACCGTTATTTACGGATCATCCGGTATTTTCGGATACTTAAGTTACGGAAATAATAGGTAATGATTCGAAAATTATAATAATAATTTCATATTAGTTAGATTATCGTTTGGTACTAGTTTTGTTACAATATGCTGAGTGAAAACGACTTTTTATGTGTCATTTAGAATTCACTGCAATTAAAAATACTCGAATTTTATAAGGAATTCGGTGACGGTTTCGGAGCTCGGATATATCGGAT
Organism: Cecropterus toxeus; assembly: GCA_018249875.1. Classification (NCBI taxonomy): domain Eukaryota; kingdom Metazoa; phylum Arthropoda; class Insecta; order Lepidoptera; family Hesperiidae; genus Cecropterus; species Cecropterus toxeus. The sequence continues at coordinate 10,047 of DWNE01003954.1, forward strand.
ATCCGGCAGTTTCGGTTACATTTATTAAGCTCCATAACTTCCCTAATTAATACAAATTATGATATTTCAATAAGTAATTGTAAATATCATAATATAATATAATAAAATAAAAAAGAAAATACACTGCGTCAATATTCAAAGCTCTCTCCTCTACCAATGGTCTTTTTGTATCTTCACAGTCAGGAAACCTTCAGTAGTAGATAATTAGGTACTTTGTCCATCTTATAATTAAACCTAGCGATAAGGCAGACGGATTACCTGTCACCATTGGATCGGCTTGTGATGGATTGTTGTCTCGGTCGTGTTTTTCTGACGTTGCAAATGCATATCGAGGGAGTAGGTAGGTACCTAATAATTCTTCAAAGTCGACATCGACATCGACATTAGGTAATGTATCGTCGACTGAAGAATTATTTCTATGTGGAATTTCTTTGTAGACCTTTCAAGAGAAACATGCTTTTTGACAGAGTTTTATACTTATGTGAATACTCTGACAAATAACATGCACAAAAATCATCGATAAAGTTGGTATAATGTTGAAAACCGAAATGGTATTAAAATTGCATAAATTTTGGCTTCATATATATAAGTTCTCATAAACTTCTTGAAGATTTGTAAAGGCTGAAGTCAGATCAATGACCAATAGCGAATAAATTCATGATATAATAAATTAATCTCTGCTCTCTATTGTCAATACCGGGGCTTAGGCTTAGAAGAACGAGATCCTGGTAGTATAATAGTCCGGCAAAAATTATCGGATTCAATTTAACTCAATGGAGACAATGACTTCATTTACTAAGTAGAGGAAATGTACATATTTATCGCAAGCTCATTGAAATGCAATGTCTGTTTTTAATTGGCCAACGGAGGAAGATTAGTTTTTCTTACATTTCACCGGATATCCCCAAGCCAGCCCAGTAGACATCAATGTCTTCCGCGGTGATTAAACGTACGATTAAAACGCCCGATTCTGTTTTATACTTTACCTCTGTATTTAGTGAAAACAGGAAATAATGCGCCCTCGTTACGATAGTTGTAATTTCTTGTGTTAGATGAAACAGATTGTCGCTGCCGGCTGTATATTGCTAGCTCTATTATCGATCATTATACGTGACATTTACCGATTTGAGTATCACCATTGTATCGGCACACTGATATTCGTTTAATGTAAAAATAAAAGGTTAATATGAATTTGTGTTTTATTTGAAATTAAATTTTTGCGCGCCTCTTTAACTGATATGTTCGTAACGTTCTTCTAAGTGCTGTTTTTTCAAGTAACCAAATATTAGCTTTAAAGGTTCAATGTATACGTAGGCCTTTTTTTATCAAGGTTTTGCCTGTAGTCACCGTACCTGACACGCGGGTTGGTGACCGCAGAAATACACTGTTGCCTATCTCCTGGAATTCGTCACTAAATCGACTTTTACGATACCCACAAGCAGAGTGTCAGTCTTGCATAGCAATACTCCCTGTATTGCTAGGCAAGACTGACACATACTGCACTTTTATTTATCTTAAATTACTATAGGGATGTGAGAAAGTAACTCTAAGCACTAGGTGGCAAAGGATAGATGGTTTAAGTAATAACATGTTACTTCATATTTATAAAAAGGGTAAAATAATGTAGGTACCTATAACAATAAATAATCTAAATAAGGATGAGATAGGGAATTTATTGGTAAATTCCCTATCTATTTTTTACCTACACGCCTACAGTTGCATTTTCGATTTTTTTTTAAATAATAAGATCCTGACGTGTATTGAGACACGTCAGGATCTTATTATTTAACCTTCCCTTGTTTTACCTCGCCTCGCTCCCCTTTGATACCTCACCACATTAAAACACCTCAACATTGCTACGTGCAGATACATTGTAATTGAGAATGAACTTAAATTTCAAGGCTGTTATATATACCTATTAATAATTAATGTGAAACGGCGATTAAAGATAATGTCGATCTACTCTGAGGCTGATCAAGAAATATAGCCGCTGAACAAATAGGTATATCATATGTTGAACGGCCTCTTCCAAGGCGCGCCACTAGGCCCGTTTTTAGCATTTTTCATCCTGTTTCTTCCCACCGCCCGGCATTGAATTTACCTATCCCAGGTAATATCAATCAGGTCTCACTTACTGTAAGTAGGATATAATGGTAACTTTATTTCCGCCTGATAATAAGATCATTTGAATACAAAAATCTTATCTAAATCACCTTACTTAGTCACAGGCCATCTACCAGAATAATGTAGGTACGATAAGTAAAGGTACCTTACCAGTAATGAAGAGAATATTCATGTGAATTAATAATAAAAGACAATATTAAGTTTAAGAAAAATATTTACTTAACATTGATATTATTACTAACTATTTTGTTACTCGTCCTCTCTTTGTGCTTCCCATAGATGTGTATTAATTCATTTGTCTTCGTAATTTTGACCATGGGTTCATCGATTCCATTATCCACCTTCGCATTATTCCTAGGAGCTGATTCTTGGTTCGATGTAAATTGGCTGTATAGATCCTTAAGAACATTAGAAATCTTATCTCCGACCTCCAATTTCCCTTTAATTGAGACTTTGTACTGGTCAGATATAGCTGGCAACACTGAAAATGTAAATATTAATAAAAACCTTGCTAATAATAATACTTAAAACAATTATAATTCAATGTGACAAAAGATAAAATTTTGCGCGTCTAAGAGGCTACTTGTGATTAAATGTGATATAACATAACTTCCCACATTTAATTATGTTATCTTTATGGAATATACAAAGGGAATACTCAGGTTAACATTAATACATTAGATTGTTTTTTGCCACTTTTGAACCTGGTGATTCGACAGTAGAAGCACAATCGTCATGTATTTATGACTTATAAAAACAGTGTTAAGCGTTACTGGATTCTGGAAAGTAATAAATCAGACACATCTATTCGAGTCGTTTTATCTTTAGTCCTCAGGGGTAGCAAAGTCTAGTCCATGTAGTTTCGGAATTAGAACAGGGCTACGGTGCCTGCTTGTCATTTGATTAAAAGGGGGCTCCCAGGGTTGCGGACGGCAAGACGGTATCTCGAACTGTCCAGCCATGGATCCCGGGCGTGTGGTCAGCAAAAACGGGGGTAGCCGGTAGGTAGGGAGGGACCTCAGGAAGGCTTTTAATTTTATCTGGGGCTAGTTAAAGATATCTACGAGCTATTTGCCATAATTGTTCGGTTACTACTTGAATATATTTAAAAAAAACTTACAGCATAGAACCAATAAAATATTCATATTGCATGCATAGGCGACTGTTATTATAATGTGTTATTTGTTGGTAAAATGCATATTAAAGCAATAAAACAGTCATAAAATAGCACAGCTATTTAACAGCAAGAAATAAACAATTAAATTTCAATTGAAAAATTAAAGACTGTAGTCGTAACTACAATACACTGCGGTTGGAAAATATACACATACATACATATACATAATTCAAAGTAGCGGTCGGCAACCCGCGACCAACGGACACCAGTTGTTTTTTTGCCGTCATATTTTCTTCATTTAGTTAATGCTGTTTGTCTGAATTATTTTTGTTTTCTCTTGATTTGTTTTTTCAGCGATAAACTTAAGAAAAACAATACGCTTTTTACACTCAACGCCCCCCACTAGGATTTTCTCCAGTGACGTGGGTGCCATGAACTCACTAAGACGAATACACAAACACCCAGACCAAAACAGAATCTAAACTCATCATTCAGATGCATGTCTGGGGATTGAATCCGGAACCCACTGCGTGTCAGACCAGTATGGTAACCGCTCCGCCATGCGGGTCGTCGCACTATGGAAAATATAAATATATATAAATATAATAAAATAGTTTTGTAATAACAAATTTGTGAATTTATTCGATCAAGTAGAAAATAAAATCTAGCATTCACCCCTGGCTTTTCTCGCGTTTGAATGTGCGATTATGTATATGAAAAACTACAAAAAATTTGCTAAGCCAGTGCGGTTTTCATTGTTTTATTATTATAAATAGGCTTGTGAATAGAAATAAGGTTAATAGATAAAATACATACTTTAAATATAATAATTTATAAACATTTATTTTCCACTATATATACGTTTTGTAACGACATGGTTTTTAGATCTACATGTTTAAAATTGATTTAATGGATTTGGATACAATAATTATGTCTATAATGACCTCAGCAAGTTTTTTACACCAAGTGCACTAACTTATTTTGCTTAAAGATAAGGTTTTACCTTATCTGTAAGCAAAATAAGTTAATACAATCGTTCTATCTCAGACCTCATCTACATATATAATATATAAAAGGCAATTCCGACCCACTGACTTATATATCCACGCACAGCGGAAACTTCTGTACTTAGAACCATGAAATTTGAAACACAACCCTTTTATGGTATACATAAGTGATCAATAAGAAAGGAATTTTGGAAATTTAGCCCCTGAGGCGGTTAAATAGGGGTTAAAAGTTTGATTTAAAGTTCGCTAATTTTGTAGCAAGCTCTTATCTGACTTTATGGGTAAACATAATGAAATAGATATTTCACCATATTTTGACAATCAATCCCAAACAATATGAAATAGGGGTAGACAGTTTACGTATGTAGGTACACCATTGCTTTTAATGCCCAACGAAGTGGGCACGGGTCTACTAGTTTCATATAAGTACCGTAAGTATAGTAAGTAAGGAATGTGCAATCAAATGCATCGGAATATGGGACTTCTGACTATGTAGATATTTAAATAATTGTAAGTAATTGAATATGTAAGTGAAAAATGTCTGTTTATTTGTCTATGTCTATTTCAAGCCTAGAAAATCATTCCATCGGACAGCCGTGGTAAATATTTAATTTTTAGTCTACTAAATTTCGACGTCTTAATTTGTGCATGTAAATAGTGAATTGCAACTCATAAAATTAATATTTATATATTTAATCTGATGATATGGTAATTACATTTAGTGTAGGTAGTTAATACTGACAAAAGTAGCGTGTTTCTTATGCACGTAAATATTTATTAAATGTGTTTTATGAGGAATATGAAACTATATAAATTACAATATCGCATGTTTGCATATTTAGTCAAGAAATTTAGTTCAGCAGCGCTACAAATATTTGAAAATTTTGAAATCATGAAGCTTTTAAATGAAATTCCGTATTTTGTGAAAAAAATTATCACCTTCGTCTATCGTGTTTATAGTTTTATTGGATTTTTTTATGCAGTTGAAAATTTAGGTGAAATTCAGGTGAGATTCAATTATTTCTAATTTTTGTTTTATTTAATTTTATAATGATAACATCGATACGTTGCATTAAACTCACACACTTCGACGAAACTATGTTCCACGAGTATGTAATTATATGAGCGCCGACTTCAGAACTATGTACTATATACTGTGTACTAAACCAATATATCTTAGAATTATTTTTTACTTTTTTACGGTATGGAAGTCGGTTATATTTTTTGGAAAATTTTTTTTTTCACCCTTTTTAGTGATGTGATGAAAAAATAACATCAAACATAATTTTACATATTGAAGGTTAATTCACAGTGTGTATTTAACACACTGTGAATTAACCTTCGATATGTACAATTTAACCAAAACCTACGCCTAAGCCACACTGTTTATAAATTTTATAAGCAAACAAAAACAAATGGTCAGAACCTATGATTTAGTAATTTACAACCCCTACATCATCAAGGTTAAAGAGTTGAAGGTCCAATTAGACGTCTCATGTCTCTTGCTTAGCAATCTTATGCTATATCCGTAAGCACCAAATGGCTAACATTTATGGTTTAGGCCTGCAGTACCCCTGCATCATCAG